>ML825045.1:0-12824 GCA_009831015.1 Picea engelmannii | reverse complement strand
AGAATTGTTGAAGGACATGGAAGACCAGATGGTTAGAATTAAGTAGAATTTAAAGGTAGTTTAAGATAAACAGAAAATTTATGTAGATAAAAATAGGACAACTAGAGAATTTAAAGTGGGGGAGCATGTTCTTTTAAAAGTGAAGCCCAAGGAGTATGAACAATATTTTTATATTGTGATTTCTCTGCTAGGGTTTCAACCATGAGATTCCTACGCACATCATCCTAAGCCCTTGCTGCGGACATGGAGGCTGAGGAAGGGGGGAATCCACGCCCCTCTTATAGCTCTGTCACTGCATCAGAGAAAATCTTCAAACACTTCAAACATCCGCCCTTTGAGCATCCAACGGAAATGAAGAACACAATTTGGGAGTAAGAGATGTCGAAGGAGAAACCGATGGAAATAGATGCTGAATCAAACCACCCAAAAATGGCTCGCACTTGGGAACCAGGAAAATGCATCCCGTAGGCCCCGATAGCACCCAAATATACTATCAGCTATCCAAGAATAGAAGACCAGAAAAAAGACATGAAGGATTTCTCCATGATAGGGAAATTTCTAGGATTATTTCCATCAAAAAAGGATTTAGTCAAATGGATTTAGCAATGTTGGAAGCCCAGGGGTCACTATGACCTCCAAATTGGATCATAATGCTTCTTGACTATCATCCTACACAACCTGGAGGATAAAAACATAATCTTTGAAGGAGGTCTGTACTTTTACAACTCGACAAGTCTTTCCTCTGTTTCTGGATGCAAAGGTTCATCCCCAAGAAGTAAGACTTCACACACACATCGGTCTGGCTGAGATTCTATTTGCTACCTCAAGAGTAGGCATCGACAACATGATTGGAATCTATGTCAAGGCTTTGGAGGAAACAAAACAACGAAGGTACACCCCTTATACACTAATTTGTGTTTATTTTAATATCTCCAAACCTCTCCTTGGAGACATAACCCTAGATTACTAGGACAAAGAATGGTCCCAAACCCTATATTACGAGCACATCCCCTTCCACTGCCAGAAATTCCATGAACATGGTCATATATTTCGTGAATTCCCTTTAAATATCCCTTGCAAATCCACTCTGGAGGATCCCAACAAATCTAAGGAAGGCTTCACCCAAGTCACAGGACACCACAAGAATCTAGCCAAAATAGCACCCCCCCCAAGCCCCTTCTAGACCATCAACCAGTAACTCTTTAGAATCCCTTTAGACCTTGGCATAAAACCTCACTATTCCCTATGAAACCCTGACAAACCCCTCAATCCTAGTGAAATTCCAGGGCTCTCCAGACCTCACTCCCTTTTCCATAGGATCTACTAAAATCCCCACCTCGGAGACTTCCCTACCTGTAAACCTTAGACCAGAAATCTAAGACCTTGACATAGATCTGGAAAATCAAGAGCTCACAAGAATAGGTATGGCACATCTAGAAGAAGCCTAACGAAAACAACAGCTCTACAGTATACCTTCAGATCAACTACACAAAGTTCACAAATTTTTCCTCAACTCGAGAGCAGGAGGATTAGCCTGTGCTAATTCAAATCTCGGAATACAAAAAGGCAACTTGAAAGATGAGTGCAAATCTACAAAAGATGAGAAAAAAAGAGGCAGAAAACCAAAACATCAACTCATTCAAGATGTGGGTAATTTCCTAGTGAATTTGGGCTAGATCCATCTGATCTTGGATAGATTTCCTCCCCTCCAACCCTCATCATCCTCATGAAGATGATATCTTAGATTATAAGGGGTCTCAACGCAAGAAGAAAGAAATACTTTCTATGATAAAGGATAATTAATGAAAATCTAGACATTCTTCTTTTGCAAGAAACTAAATGCGTGGGAGAGGAAGCTTCTCAAATTCTTAAAAAATGTTGGAAACAAGCTAATCTGGTCAAAATCGATGCAAAGCGGGCCATGGGAGGGTTCATCGTTCTCTGGAACCCATATTCAGTATTGATGGAAGGATTTTTCACCTCCAACTGGACCATCTCATCCTCCTTCCATCTCATCAGTTCGAACAAACATGAATTCATCATGAATGTCTATGGACCTACAAACCCAAGAGACAAGGAAGCCTTCCTCCATCTCTTAGAATGGATTTCCAAACACATCGTCAATCATCGATGGATCCTTGTGTTAGAAAAACATGACCATGGAGAAATAAAATAAAACAAATGTGGAAACAAAACACAAAAGATACACAATAGAATAGAGACACAGATTTACGTGGTTCACCCAGTGTGGGCTACGTCCACCAGATAAATTTTCAGGTCCTTCCTTTATTATTATCCAACAAATGAAGGGATACAACCTACAACAAATTCCCTTTAACTTCCTCTTCTTTCTCTCACAGTCTCCTATCTCATAATACAATATTCGCCATAATGCATAGCTGCAATACATTTCTTTCATAACAGAGGGTTTCCTTCTAGGGAAAAAAACCCTAACATAATTTCTACCATTAGATATGTGACTTTATAATGAACGGTCCAGATTTACGATGAAATTACAATACACTTTTACAAGGCAGGGGGGGTGACCCCCCTTTTCACTCCCATGCGTTGAAGAATGTACTTTCTTCTGGGGTGTAAATACTTCATGGGGTATAAACAAGGTTGAAAACAAAGACCTCTGAATCTGGAAGATAATCAGACTCCACAACCAACAATCTCCCACTTGGAGACTGATCTCAACAACTCCACCGCTGTTGTATCTACTAGACTATGAACCTTCTTAGACCTGAAAAATTTCTCATCTTCAGCTTCATGCTTGAATACCAACTGAAACTGAGCAAGAACTCAGTTTCTCCCTAGTTACTCCCTTTGTTAACATCTCTACAGGATTCTGGCTAGTGTGTATATTTTCCAACTTCAAATGTCCATATTCTAAGACGGATCATATGAAATGGTACCTCATCTTTATATGCTTAGTCTTTGAATGGAAGGATGAGTTCTTTGCAAGATGAATGGCATTGTGACTATCACAGTACAACCTATTGTTCTCCTGCTTCTTTCACAATTCCTCCATAAACCTCTGTAACCAAATCATATCTTTACTATCTTCTATAGGAGCAACATACTCTGTTTCTGTTGTTGAAAGTGAAACAACCTTTTGCAGTTTCAAAATCCAACTTATTGTTGTTCCACTTATAGTAAAATCATACCCTGTGGTGCTCCTCCTGTTGTCTTTATCACCTTCTATATATGAATCAACATATCCCTATAGAAAAGTGTCTAAACCTCCAAAACATAATGCATGAGTAGCAGTACCTCTCAAATACCTGAGAATCCACTTTGTTTCCTCCCAATGTTCTTTACATTGATTATTCATATGCCTGCTCACAAATCCCACTGCATGTGCAATATCTGGTCTTGTGCAAACCATTGCATACATCAAGCTGCCAACTGCTGATGAATAAGGGACCCTGAACATGTATTCTATCTCCTCCTGTGTCTTGGGACACATTTCCTTAGTTTATTTGAAATGGCTGGCCAAAGGTGTACTAACTTATTTTGCATTCTACATTATGAACATCTCTAACACCTTCTCTATGTACTCACCCTGAGACAATGTCAATTTGTGATTTTTTCTGTCTCTTGTTATTCTCATACCAAGGATTTTCTTTGCAGCACCCAAATCCTTCATCACAAATGAATTAGATAATTTTTTCTTGAGGACATTTATATCCTACATATTAGACCCTGCAACAAGCATGTCATCTACATACAATAGCAAGATAATATAGCTTCCATTTTCTAGCTTTTTGAAATAAACACAGTGATCAAAATGACATCTACTATAACCTTGTTCTATCATAAACCTATCAAACTTCAAATATCACTGCCTTGGAGCTTGCTTTAGGCCATACAAGCTCTTCTTCAACCTGCACACCAAATTCTCCTTCCCTTTGACCTCATACCCCTATGGCTGTTGCATATAAATCTTTTCCTCCAAATCCCAATGGAGAAAAGTTGTTTTAACATCTAATTGTTCAAGATGAAAATCTTCTACTTCCACAAGACTTAAAATAGTCTTAATTGAAGTCATTTTAACAACAGGAGAAAATATTTCATCAAAATATATACCTTTCTTTTGTGCAAACCCCTTTACAACAAGTCTAACCTTGTACCACTTTATTCCTCCATCTTCTTCCTTCAACTTGTAAACCCATTTATTCCGCAATGCTCTTTTCCCTATAGGCAACTGAACCAAGTCCCAAGTATGGTTATTTACCAAGGAATCCATTTCCTCTTTCATGCCTTGCTCCCACTTCTTTTTGGTGTCTACCTGCATTGTCTCTTCATAACATTCTGGTTCACTAGAATCAGTCAACAATAAATAATACAATGAAGGAGAGTATCGTTCAGGGGGTATACTTAACCTGGTAGATTTTCTAACAACACTTGCAGGTGTTTGAGGTACCTTTTGCTCCTGTTGTTGTACATTTTGATTTTTTGGTTCCTTTAGAATTTCTTTTTCAGTGATCTCATCAAGCACTGTGTATTCTTGTTTTTCTTTTTCCTGTTTCTTCCCATGCAACCGATCTTTGTACATGAACTTCTCATTGAATATGACATCTCTAATCCTAATGATTTTTTATTTTCATAATCCCATAAGTGATAACCAAAATCATTAACACCGTATCCAACAAAGGTACACTTCTTGGATTTTTCCTCAAGCTTTGTTCTATTTTCTTTATCAATATGGACAAATGCTTCACAACCAAAATTTTTCAAAAAAGAATAGTTTACCTTTTTTCTTGTCCATTCCTCCTATGTAATTCTACCATCCAAAGAGCTTGAAGGTCCTCTGTTTATTAAGTAAACAACAATATCTACAACATTTTCCCAGAACTGTAAGGGAAAACTAGCACGCAATCTCATACTCCTTACACGCTCCATGATTGTCCTATTCATCCTTTCTGACACACCATTTTCTTATGGTGTTCTTGGAACTAGCTTCTCTCTACGAATCCCATGGTATGAACAGTAATCATCAAACTCCTTACTGCAATATTCACCTCCATTATCTAATATGAGACACTTCAAACTTTTTCCTGTCTCATTCTCAACCAAAGCTTTCAATTTCTTAAAAGTATTAAAACATCATATTTTTGTTGAATGCAATAAACCCAAGTTTTTCTAGTTGCATCGTCAATAAAAGTAACATAATAACGAGATCCACCAAGATATGATACTTGATTTGGTCCCCATACATCCATATGAACAAGCTCTAACCTTTCATTCTTTTCTTTTCTGACTCTAAGAAATATAACTCTCTTCTGTTTTCCATAAACATAATGCTCACAAAATTCCAAATCAATTTGTTTAAGATTAGGCAAAAAATTTGTTTTGTGAAGTATCTGCATTCCCTTCTCACTCATGTGTCCCAGCCTATGGTGCCACAGTGATGTATCCACTCCTGTAGAAGCTAAAGATATAGAAGAGTCAGTATTACCAGTACATAAATACAATGTACCTACCTTCTCTCCTTTTGCTATCACCAATTATCCTTTGATGACATTCCACGTCTTATCTGTAAATATGGATATACAGCCTTCACTTTCCAACTTCCTTATTGAAATTAGATTTTTACTTAAATCTAGAACATGTCTTACCTCTTTCAACAACAATTGGTTTCCATTGTGTTTCTTTATTTTTACCTTTCCCATTCCAACAATTTTTCATGGTGCATCATCACCCAAATGAACCTATCCAAAATCACCTTGAACATAATCTAGAAAATGTTTCCTATGGGGTGTGGCATGAAATGAAGCCCCTGAATCTACTACCCAAGAATCAAAAATATTATCTACAGAAAGAATCAAAGCATCTTGTAACACATAACCTATTACATTTTCTTCTTGATTTCTCTCTCGATGTCCATCTCTTTGTTTCTTTGGATCTCTACAGTCTTTCTTCAGATTTCCTTTCTTCCCACAATTCCAACACTCTATCTTTCCAAGTCTGGATTTGGATCTTCCCTTTGTAGAATTCCCACGATTCCCTAGGCCCTTTACTCTATCCTTTTGTCTTCCCCTGTTCTCCATGTTCAACACATTACCTAATGTCTCATCTGTGATTTTTCGTCACATTTCCTCACTAAGGATAACACTAACAACATCATCAAATTTTAAATTATTTGAACCAAAGACAGAATTACTTACAACCATGACTAATCCATTCCATCTTTCTGGCAATGAGCACAAGATTAGAAGATCCCTAACCTCATCATCAAAGTCCACTTTTACATAACTTAGTTGATTAGTAACCCCATTAAAATCATTTAAATGATCTGCAATAGACCCACCTTATGACATCTTCATATTAAATAATATCTTCATTAGAAATAACTTATTGGACACCGATGGTTTTTCATACAATTTATCCAATGCATCCATCAAATCCTTCGTTGTCTTTTCTTTCAAAATATTGAAAGCCACTGACACTGCTAATCTTAGTCGTATTGTTCCTAGAGCTTTTCTGTCAAGAATATCCCATTCTTTGTCCTTCATAGTTGTCGGCTTCTTTTCTATTCCACCCAATGGTAGGAATAGATCCTTCTAATATAAATAATATTCCATCTGCATCTTCCATAACTGGTAGTTTTGGTCGTTAAATTTTTTGACCCTAAAATTTCCATCTTCCAACATTTCTCCCACTCGAACCATGAACCCTCTTTTCCTACGAGTTACCTTTCACTCTGATACCAGTTGTTAGAAAAATAGGACCATGGAGCAATAAAATAAAACAAATGCAGAAAAAAAACACATAAGATACACAATACAATAGAGACACATATTTACGTGGTTCACCTAGTGTGGGCTACGTCAACTAGAGAAATTTCCAGGTCCTTCCTTTATTATTATCTAGTAAATGAAGGGATACAACCTACAACAAACAAATTATATCTTCCTCTTCTTTCTCTCATAGTCTGCTATCTCAGAATACAATATTCGCCATAATGCATAGCCACAATACATTTATCTCATAACAGAGGGTTGCCTTCTAGGGAAAAAAAGCCTAACATAATTTCTACCATTAGATCTACGACCTTATAATGAACAATCCATATTTACAATGAAATTACAGTATACTTTTACAAGGAAAATTTTCCTTCAGGGGCCCGCTTTCCCCCGAACCCCACAGAGAGGGTAACCCCCCTCTGCACTCCCCCGCGTGGAAGAGTGTACATACTTATAGGGTGTAAATACTTCATGGGGTATAAACATGGATAAAAAAAAAGACCTCTGAATCTGGAAGATAATCAAGCTCCACAACCAACACCTTGGGGGAGATTTCAACATGATAATAGGTCTGGAGGAAAACAAGGGGGGAATGCATAGGCTTGGAAATGACAGCGAGAAGTTCCACCAAATCATCGGTCTGCTGAATCTCATTGATGTAGAAACAAACAATAGTCCCTTCCCCTGTTCCAATAGATGCTCAGGGACACAACATGTCTCCTTTCGATTAGACCGCTTATTAATATCAAAATCCATCATGATAGATGGTCTAGCTTGGAATGCCATAGTGATCGACACTCTAGGATATGATCATTGTCTGATTCTCTTATCGATAAACATCAGTGGCACCCTAGGCAGGAAACCCTTTTGCTTTGAAAAATTCTGGCTGATGTTGGGGCTCATAAATGTCCTATTCTCATCCACCTTTCCCTTCATCAATCTTCACATTTCATCGCCCCATTAACCTTTCATGATATCATTTCCATAAATATACTTGGGTTTCACCTTATTGTTCTCCACTTTATTCATTTTAGTATTTAAAAGGAATTTTTGATTAAATGTTAGAAAATCAACATGTTTTCATATATATCTCAAATGTGTGTGAKCTTTGTAATGTGTAGGAATATATGAAGGATTAATTCAAAGGACTTCTCRAATACTTCCTCCACCATTTCAATATTTGAGGAGATAATTCAATCCCATTCCAAGGAGAAGATCATGGAGATTTGGTTSGAATATCTTATCTAAGATATATGAGAGATATGTGTGAGTATTTAAAGGGATTATGTTTTGTAATAATGGAAAATAGGTTGAGAGAATAGTGGATCTGTAATAATGAGATGGTTATCTTATCTTCAAGGCTCTCATGTATAAAAGAGAGTGCTCTCTCTTCATGAGAATTGAATTAGATTATTCAATTAGGATGTGATTAGAATCAGAGTAGTCATTAGGATTCAAAAGAGAAAGGGATTCTTAACTTTGATTCATATTCTTTCATTGTTATGCTTTCATGATTGTCATTTGATTACTGTTATGTAATTAAAGATAGATTTATTGTGTGAGCTCACATATGTCATTTGTCGTTAACTCTTCACATGTATTGTTTTTCCTTTATACAATTTCTTTCTTTCCTAGATTAGTTTCATTTCAGAAATTTAGATTAGATTACTTATACTTCAGTCTTGCATATATAGTGTGTGTGATTCGTAATCCTACAAACATCGGATTGACAAATTAAATGGTTGGGAAAATACTACAATGGAATTAAATGACAATATTTCCACCTAACATTTTGGCACCGTTGCCGAGGAAGCACGATGGATTGAGGTATTAGTTTCTTTTTCATTCCAATTTATGCAAGTGTGATCTACATGTGTTGGTTCTAGGGGTATTAAAAGCTACTTGAATGGAGACTGCGCATGTTCTCCCTGACCAACTATCAGGAACGTTTTAATTTCCGCAACTGTGAAGAGTAAATTTTTTCTTTTTTTGTTTTAGCAAGAGTGTTTTTTTTTTAAGTTTTTCATTTTGATTTGGGTTCTGTAAGAATCCTTCTTTTTAACATGATTTAACAATGAGTGTCATCTTGGAACTACTCACTCGGATTCTGGCAGACGTCAGGATCTCCTCTTCCTTGGAAGGGGAGATCTTGACAAGGATCAAAGATTCAAATACTCCTCTAGACACAATTGAAGATTCAACATCTGAAGAATCCTGCATATCCGATGATGAACAATCATTCGAACAAGAAATCGAGGAAGATGAAGAGGAGTTACAGCATGATCTGAGTGAGGAAAATCACACCTATGAAAGCCTTATTGAACAATGGTTCCAGGTAACTACTCAATTAGATCAGTTTTTTTGTTTTTACTTAGTTAGTTTGTCATTACAACGACTAGATTCATTCACTCTCGTATATTTTCACTTTTCATTCAAGAAATTTCCACTGAACATATCGCTATTACTGCTACGTGGGTGGCTACACTGGAAGTTTAATTACACATAACTAATTTTTAATTCTAATTAGCATAAAGTAGGTCGATTTTTCAGTTTTGTTTTCACCTAGAATAAGTATGCTCTCCTCCGCGCTTCGAGCGATCATGAGGATCAAAAAATGGGGATGATTTGGATTTCAAGAGTGAATGTTTTAACATGCTTAACAATAAATCACAATAAAACCAATTTTACATGATGTTACAGCATGCTGAAATAGTGAAATTTTCGTTGTTACAGCATGCTGAAACAGTGAAATTTTTACATGCTGTTACAGCATGCTGAAACAGTGAATTTTTTTTTTTTTACACGCTGAAACAGTGACATTTTTTTTTTTTTGCTATAACAGTGATTTGCAAACAATAAAACAATAATGGCATTAGGATAAAGATAAAACAAAACGAATAATAATAATAATAATAAAAGGTCTGCAACAACGCTCAAACAATAGCTGAAACATTGCAAAACCTGCAAACTTCTCACTAATTTGAGAGCGCAGCGATGCCATGTTTTTGCCTTCATCCTTCTAAAGTTGTAACTGTGGTCGAAACGGTGTTACCCACTTTCTCTGGATTGTGCACTATCCATGCCAAACCTGCAATAGCCATGTTCTAAACACCTAGTCTCCAAATTATTTGGCAATTATGTGTAGAATGATTGTTTAGCTCTTTGATTTTCTTATGGATCTTGATCCTGACCACCGAATCGAATTTGATTGCAAACAAGAAAATCAATTTGTATCCCTACGTATCCTCAAGCGGTGATCCACTCTTATGATTATAAAATTCAATCTCGATTGAGTGGTTGAAACAACGCTATTTTTGGCAAATCAAAATTAGAAATTTTTTATTGCTATCATCGTCATCCTCGGAATGAGTTAGCCCGGTATGTTTGTTGTAACTCCTCAAACATAGATCTAGGCAATTATTTTTAGCAAATCTTTCAAATATATATTTGTAGAGAATCTTGCAAAATCCATTTTTCTGTCCTCCATGCTACCGTTGCTAATATTAGGGAGACACATATTTCTCTTTCTTCCAATCTGTCGCATCCTTTGCATATCCATGTAGATATGTGCATACCCACGTTAACTGGTAGAAGGTTATTTCATGCTCAATTGATGCGGTCTTGATCCAGTTCTACCCATGCAATTGAGAGGCAAATCGTAAATCACTTTCGTTTCCAGCACCTGCAAAACTCCACCTTATGCCTTCTTGAGACTGATATTCCAGCAGTACTCTTTGCCTTGTCTACTGTAGCATTAGTGTAGGTTCTATTTGGATTTCCATTTCTTATTTCATATCCTTTTGAATATATATCAAAATCCTTCAACCTTGGGCGTGATTTGTGTAGAAACCTTTTAGTAATTATGCGATGGCGCACCTCATAGACTTGAACTTATTAGTAAGTTTTCGAATTGGGTTTTGCCTTCTCCCATTCTTATAAATTTTGCATCATTTTGAATCGAATTTAGGGTTTCTGGGATTCCGAGTTTGGTTATTGTTGTATCCGCACGTCTCGACTTGTCTTCGTATTGAGGATTTACATACTTTGAAAAGTCTCGGATCAGTCTTCCCGATTTTATCTTGGATCGGAATCAATCTAGGGTGTTTTGTCTAGTATTCCTGCTGGGATTCGACCCAGGTCTCCATTTGAATTTGCAAATTTATCATATAATTCAAATGGTACTTTGGATATCCATATATTACAATTGTGTTGAACTTCAGCCAGATGTGGGCATTGTACTTTCTAGTGTAGTTTTATGCTATTACACATGAAGAAATTCAAGCGATCAGACCATTGACAAAGTTCATTATCTTCAAAGAAATTGTGTTTGCAACATGGTGGCAGGGAGTATCCATTGCGATCATTTGTTCACCGAGTTTTTTTGGCAGGTGCACTACCAAATGGGCAAAAGTTTTAGTCTAGTCTACAAGATTTCCTAATTTGCATCGAAATGGATATTGCAGCAGCGACACATATATTTTTCTTTCCTGCGGAACCATATCGGCTCATGGGTGAGAACCAAACAAGTGTCAGAATTCAATCTGCAGCTTCTAGAGGAGAGACCCAAAAGGATTGTGAGAAAACAAGAGGCAAAGAAAGGACCTCCGTTGTACGGTTGTTTGAGACCAATGTTGAGGGTCCTGGCACTAGTATAAAAGAGAGTGTTCAAGATCTTGTTATTGGAGGGGGTGAACATGTAGTGAATGATTTACTGATAACTGTATCACAAGCAGTAGAACCCATGGAAAAAGGCGTTACCAAGCTTAATGAGACTTTCCAACATCTATATTGGGGAGGTATGTCTGACAATAATGAGAAGAAGATAGAGATTAATAATCAAACAGTAGAGTCTACAAGTGATGACAGAAGTAGAGAAGTGACTGTTGAGAAATGGAGAGTTTAGACCTCTGGATAATGATGGATAAATGTCCAAGAACACCTCACTTTTATTTGATCTCCGAGGAAGACCTAATGTACTGTAGGAACCCTCAAAGTTTATAACTCAACTTTCATAATATAGGGAGAAGTCATGTTACTTTTGATCTTTCATAGTACAGAGTATGGAGAGTATTCCTATTGCTTTTATGAATTCTTTTTGGGCAGTGGTCATGTTGCTTTTATTGTTTCTTTGCATGTGCAGTGACTTCATGTTCTTTTCCAGAACTTGTGTAATTAACGACCAAGTTTGTAAAGTAGGCGTTTCACACAATTTTCATACAAAATAAAAACAAACTAAAACAAAAGTGAAATTTGCAAATGGACATCTCATTCCTGAAACTGATTGTCAAAAACATGTTTTTATGCTTAACGTTAATTTGTTTTCTTAAGACACATTGGAGACAATCAATGATGAAGAGAATAAATGTGGACAACAGGTATAATTGCATTTATTTTCCATCTCAATTAGCTCGCATGTGTACTTATCTCTTCCATTTTATGTTTTGTGATTCTCTCACGAAGCTTTGATTGCAGGATCATTACTAAAGACTGATTGTAGGAACATGATGCTAATTTTCCATGCCACAGTGATCTTTAAGAATCACAACATTTTTTAGAAAACCATGTTTGCTAAATAGCTTGAAGGAGCTGTTACTCAACAGATGTTGTTACACATCATGACGTTTGTTGTTACACAACAACAGTTTTCTGATACATAGAAGCAATTTGTTGATACACAAAAACTTTTTGCGCATCTTTATGTTTGCTGATACGCAGAAGCAATTTATTGATACACCATGCTGCGATACCCATACTTTCGCATTTTGCCCAATTTCATGTTGTAACACTGCCCCATTTCTCCTTCAAAGATGATTAGTCACCTGGTGTTGAAACCATATTCCACTTCCTTAACTTTCATGACTTCACACATGCCTATCTTTCTGAGTCGCATACATCTTTTTCATTTTTTCCAGTTTAGTTTTCCTTGTCAATAAAACTATCCAACTCCCTTTCCCTGACTAAATTTCCTTGCCATAAGCACTGTTACTACTGAGATATTTTCATTTATAGTCCTACCACTCTTTTTATTCGAACTCATGTTGACTGATGTGGGATTCCTTAAGGCCCACCTTT
>ML825044.1:68474-84137 GCA_009831015.1 Picea engelmannii | reverse complement strand
GGCTTCCAACATAATGTGTGGAGATGCCAAGAAACTGTCCACAGACTACTGTAATGGAATGCCAGTCTTAATCCTCAAGCAACATAATTTGAAATCAGCACAGTTTGCTTAAGAATATCTTAGATTTACTAAAAGACCATGATGTATCAAGTTCATTAGCAGTGTTGAATCTTGTTTGGAGCTGACAAATTTATGTCAAACCATAGCAGACCTTCAGTTCAAAAAGAATTAGAAGACGAGTTGTGTTTAGTGGATTAGACCTTCAAATCTGTAATATCTCTTAATTTTCAATCCTTAGAGAACTTAAAAGATGCATCCATCAAGGAATGACATTCAGAATTAAATTGTTTTCAGTGTTGTTAATGCAGTGAACAGTGATTAAAGAAGTCTTAGCATTTACTGCCCATTAAGTATCTTTGAAAGCATATTCTAGGATTTGTTATTTGAGTGCACCTTCATTTTTCATAAAGCATTCAAACCATCCAGAGATGTATCACTTGCAATGTGAGATTTAAGCATTCATTCCAACCTCAATCCGATCAATTTAAGGCAGGGAGCGTTTTTGGGAGCGTTTTTGGAAGCGTTTTTAAGGCAGGGAGCATTTTTGGAAGCGTTTTTAAGGCAGGGAGCATTTTTGGAAGCATTTTTAAGGCAGGGAGCATTTTTAGGAGTGTTTTTGGAAGCGTTTTTAAGGCAGGGAGCGGTTTTGGAAGCGTTTTTAAGGCAGGGAACGTTTTTTTTCCCTAGGGAGCACGCTCCCAAAAAACGCTCCAGCGCGCTTCGGGAGCGGGAGAGAGAGGGGGGTGGCGCTCCCCCGCAGCCTAGGCATTGACTACTGGGCCTTGAACAAGAAAACCATCAAGAACCAGTACCCTATCCCTCGCATCAAAGAGTTGATGGACGAACTACATGGGGCAGTTTTCTTCTTGAATATTGATCTACGCTCTGGATATCATCAGATCAGCATCCGAGAGCAGGACATAGAGAAGACGACATTCAGATGCCACTTTGGTCAATTTGAGTTCTTGGTTATGCCATTTGGGCTAACCAATGCACCGGCTACATTTCAGTCTTGCATGAACCACATATTCAGGGAGCAGTTGAAAAAATCAGTTTTGGTTTTCTTCGATGACATCTTGGTCTACATCAAGACATGGAAAGAGCATATGGGGCACTTGGATGAGGTGTTGAGCATCAGGGAGACACAGTCACTATACACCAAAGAGTCCAAGTGTTAGTTCAGTATGACGGAACTACTTTACTTGGGCCACATCATCAGTGCACAGGGGCTACAGCTGCACTAGGAGAAGATCAAGGCCATTCTGGATTGGCCAACGCCCAGGAATGTGACAGAGTTGAGGAGCTTCTTTGGGCTATGCAGCTATTACAGGCAGTTTGTCAAGGGTTTTTCTCAGCTTGGAGCACCACTTACAAATCTCACCTTGTTGACCCTTGACCAAGTTTTGGGAACACTTCGTCATATTTGACCGTTTTTGGGACTTCAACAACCTGTCAAAGATGGAGCGCCAGACGAAGCAAAGACCACGGGATCTCGGCCCACTTTTGGGTCCCTCTTTGGGTTTTTTGGGAATATGTAATGGGAAAGGGATGTCAGCCCGTGGGTTTACCCACGCTTAGGCCCATTTTGTATGTATAAATAGAAGGATAGGCAATGTAAGGAAGGAGTCAAATAGTATGTCTATGTGATGTATGCTAAGTGCAAGTAAGGTCTGTAAGAGCTTAGTGCCTATATGAGACTTGCAGAAGCTAAGTGCAAGTTACTGTAAGAAGTTGCGGAAGGCTTTTGTGCTATAACGCAAGGAAGAAGGATCTAGCGATAGATGAAAACTGGGGCACTGATAGCTGAAAGAAGGTTTGATATGAGTAGATCTGATAAGAATAGTGATAGATATGTTATACCTATGCATAGAAAGAATGCTTGGACTAACAAATGGATATAGGATCCTAGAAGGAATTTTTTGCAGGTTAGCTACCACGATCCTAGTGCGCAGTACAGAAGAGGTTGGGGATCATTTAAAAGAAAGAGAGGATTAACCCTATGTTACAGTTGCAGAAAACTAGGCCATCTAGCTAAGGAATGCCCTAGTGGAAGACCTAATTGTCTCTGTTTTAAAGCTTTGGACCATGAAGTGTTGGATTGCCCTAGAATGATTGCTAAGCTTGAAAGAACGAATCTGAATGAAGAAAACCCTAAGGCAGATCCAGAAGAGGAAGAACCCCAGCAAGAATCAGAGAAGGTATTGCTATAGATGAAAGACACCTTGAATGATCACTGATATGTTAGACTATCACAGATATTTAAAGAAAAAGAATGTATCAAGGTAAGAATAGGAGACTTTGACATTGACTGTGTTCTTGATCAAGAAACACAAGTGAACATTATGCCAGAAAGAACTTGGGAAGCTATAGGGAAGCCTGCTATGATCCCTTCATTAAGAGAAATAGGCCTATTCAGAGGAAAACTGGTAACCCTACGTGGAAAGCTCCCTCAGATACCTATGACAATCAATGGAACTTCGACAAAGGAAGACTTTGAGATTGTTAAATTCATTGAAGACAGCGCCCTGTTTACCATGTTACTAGGAAAATCTTGGATTGATAGAGATCAAGCTAGAAAGAAGGAAGAAGAAGAAGTCTTAGAACAGAAGAGACAAGAGTTAAAAGATTTCATGACCCGGAGGATTGCACAGTTGATTGAAGAACAGGAGAACAGATCGAAGCTACCTGACACTAGAAGCCCGGACGTCGAAGCTACGGGAACATCGGAAGACATACCAAAGGCTGAAATTTCTACCCCAGATAAAGAAGAAGTGATACACCTGAATCCTAGGAAAGAATCTCAGCAGCGCGAAGTGCCTATGCCCAAGGAAAATAAGAATTAGAATGGGAAGAGAATCACAGAGACGACGCTCACTGGAAAGAAGGCTAGGAAGCTAAGTAAAAAGAGATCTAAGATCGACAGGCTACAGAAGATTCTAGAGGGAGCTTCGCAGAAGGAAAACTTGCAGAATTTGAACTTAGCCGATATATCAAACCAACGACATAGCCCACTTCGCCACAGCGAAGCAATATAGTCGTTGCAGGCTATATTGAGATTAGACTTTTTCCCTCCCACCCGCCTCCATGAGTTAGACTTTGAGATTTCCGATGATATGATATATATTCTAACCCATGACATTTTTGTGCTTGATTTATCACTATTTTGGTTTATGATGAAGCACAAAGGCAGGTATCAAGGAACGTTGTTGGATTGGCTTCACTAGTTGTTTGACTACACCCAACATTCCAACCAATAGGTAAGTACAGGTAAGAAGTTTACTTTCATCTTCTTACTCATTGATTGCTTCATTTTAGTATATACATCTATGTATGTTGGGGTGGCATTACCGCCCCAATTTTTTTACTAATGCCCCTATCGAGATTGAGCAGGTCTGCAGGTTATGCCAGAGATGTTGAGGCTCTCATGCACTCTACGGTGAGCACATGTCCCCGAGTTGGAGCCAGATGTTATCCCCGATTTTTAGGGATAACTAGGAGATCATGTCTCGAGGCCCACAGGTCCTAGACATGGAGTACCGAGAGCGGGATTGACCTAAGTATGGCCCTGGATGGCCCATCCTTTTCTTCTTCCATTAGCTTTGTCTTGTCAGCAGCAGCATCCATCACCATCGGCTTGGTCTTGTATCAGAAGAGGTTCTTGCTCAATGAGGTAATTGGTCCAGGTATCATGGTATGTGTCACTTTTGATCATTGAAACCTTTAAATATATGCATCTGATTCCTTTTATCTCTGACAACTGCTTGGATCTTACATTAGCCCACTTGACCATGCTTGGGGAGATTAACAGGGTGCCCTAGCAAGCCTGTGCCCATAGGTCTTGGTTTGCCACTGGGGGAATTTTTGAAAAGTCATCGTCCTCTCCTATCATAGCACCACTGTTTCATCTTATCTCCCGCTCATCTATCTCATTCCCCTTGTCCGGGCATTGGGTTGACCTGTTTGTAGGATTGCACCTAATCTCGTCGGAAGAAGCGGCTAAAGGCCCAGAAGATAAAAGCAGTTGGTAAAAGACAAAAGCCTAGAAATAAAACCTCGAGATGCTTCGCCCAGGGATCCCCGAGAAAGCAGTAAAAAGCCTCTCAGCAAGAAACCAGAGGGACCCGGAAAATAACAAAAGAAGACCTAGTCAGAGGATAGGGGGTCTCATCATGAGCCAGCCTATTAGGTTCATGGGTATCTAACAGTATGACATTGCCACCATCTGGTTACCAAGCCAAGGCAATGACCTTTGGTTGCATGCCCAAGGGAAAGGGGGTCTCATCACGAGCCAGCCTTCTCATCTCTGTGAAAGTACTTGTGGGTAACACTGGCAGCTCTGGTCACCATGCCAAGGCAGTGTCCTCTGGTTAGCTGTTGAGTAAAAATAAAAAGAAGAAGAAAGAGAAAATAAAAGAATAAAGCTAAAAAAGAATAAAGGCAAGAACGGGCTTGGAAAAATGCATCCATGATAGGTACAGCTCACCTTCTACAAAGGCACCCATAGATAACATCATGCATCCTTGGTCCTCACTGCACTCACATGTCTGGACATTCCCTATCCACATCACCTCACTTACATGGCTTGGATGAAATCTTCCTGGGAACTTTCCTTTTCTTGTGGATACTGGCCCAATAGGACGTCTTGTCTTTTTCTCCAATCTTGTATTGTAGGTTTTTGTAATGTCTTTGAGCTATTGACTGATGTATTAGGGTTTTTATGCATATCTTTAATAATATTGATGATGAGATGCGATTAACATTGCTATGATCCCGGTGACTGATGAGCCCATGGAGGGCGTAGCTTTTGATATGCAGGACCATGCTCGACAGACAGGTACCATTTGGACCGGCACATATGGGGAGATGACCAGTTCAGACCTCCATGGGGCTGAAGAGCCCACCAGATAGATGATGAGACCCCATCAGGGGGCAGAGACAGGACAGATCTTGATCAGGGGTTTTGCACCTGAGAGGAAGAGGACATTTCACCAGAGACACTCCAACAGGACTAGACCTAGGGGGAATGACCCATTTTCAGTAGAATGCTAGCCTTGGAAGGCTTAGGACGTCCCCATCTTCACCATGACGTCATCCAGCTTCATGGATACTTTTGGAGGCAGACTGGGCAGCAGTGGCACGTGTGGCATGTTTGAGAGGCCCCTGGGGGGCTAACGTTTTGCTCCTGGATGTCTCATTTGCCCTAGAAGGGGCCAGTGCCTCCCTTGAAGGGGATTTTACCCTCTTTGCAGCTCAATTAGGGTTTTAATTTGACAATTTAATGTAAAAACAGTATTATTTTGACATTATGGCCTTGTCGGCCTTTTTATGACCTAAAAAGTAAAATTAGGTCATTGATACACTATATGTTGAGGGTTTTGACTCTCATTTTATCATCATCTTTCACTCACCACTTGGTGAGGTCTGAAATTTGCGCCCCATTTGGGTTATTGGCTGATTTGAGGAAGGCGCACTTGTTGAAGGAAGAGAATTTTGGCATTCTATGGTGTTTTTCTTGAAGGAAGGTGTTACAACTAGGGTTTGCATGATTATTTTCTTGATGATTTGTAAGTACTTTTCTGCAAAACTTCTTGATTGAATGGTTGTAGTTTAATTTCTTGCATCTATTTATAAATATTGTTGAATCAAAACCCTAGGGGACAAACACACAGGTAGGTCGTTGTCTCATGTCCCCTGATAGAAAAACTTTTAGCCATTGAAGAAGAAGAAGAGAGCCTAGCCATAGCTACACTCCTTTTTCTTCTTCCCTTAAGCTAGTCGTACCTTTTGACTTCAAGAGGAACAGGACGTCCCAGGCCTAAGTTATCTACACCTAGGGCCGTTTTCTTTTAGGGTTTGATGAAAGAGCCTTGCCTTAGCAACACTCTCCCTCTTTAAATCCTCTTGTCTTAACTTTGCTTTTCATTTGAGCTAGCTGTTTGCCGGGAAGGAGGAGAGAGCACGAGGCCTTGCTTTAGCAACACCGAAGTGAGCCTCTCTCCCCTAGGGTTATGATTTTGGAGCCCTGCTTTAGCAGCACTCCAAAACTTATCCCTCTAGTCCTTTAAAATCTCAACTTCGTCAACTTTTGCGTTCTTCACCTATGACTCCATTAACCCTAAGGCACTAATCTAAGACCTCCAGCGTTGAAGTAGAATTGGATCCAAACACTCTCAAACCTCTTGAAATTGAAACCCTAACTACACTAACCCTAGCCTAGACTAACTTACTAACCTTAAGTTGTTGACRTCATCATTGAATATTTCACCTTTATTGCAGCAACGTTTTGACTTTTAAGTAATTGAATGGTAGTTGAAGGCATTAATTGAGTTAAGAAGTTATTTGTTACATCGAATGCCATATCATTCAAGTATTTATTGATGAAGTGATATTAATGCCATTGCTATTTTGTAAACATTGACTTCATCAACATTTACTTTCAAATTGCTCATATTCAATATCAGATAGTCACTGATTTATATAAAGTACTAACCAAGATTGCATGTATCAGTTTCCTTGTTGTATTGTCTCAAGCAGGTGCTTTTCTTTTCTTTGGTTATACTCTATTATTGGTTGTTTAGCCGAGACTATCTGATCGGCGGTAATCTGTGAAGGGGAACTTTGTCTTTGTGTTGTTAGCGTCTGCCCTTTCAAAACCCCAGGTTACCGGGAACGTCTCCCCTGGGCCTAGTCTCCCTAAATAGAAAGAACCTCCCCATTGTGGTGACATTGGGTGGGGAAGGTTCCTGTTTCGCCAGTTTGACCTACTACATTCTTTAGCCTTTCTTGTGTCTACAAACTGTGCAATAACAGTACTCCAGCGACATGAACAAGCAGTGGCAGTCCAATGTCGTCTTCCATACTTATTACAACCAGTTGAAACAAGCCATCCAGTCCGAGCCTCGGATGACCCCGAATACCCTCCACAGGTTTCGGCCCTTAATAAAGTTCAACGTAGACCGCCATTTTATGTATATAACAATATGCGCAGATGGCCATAAGCAGCAGTTACAGTCCTATTACAAACTTACAAAGGAAGACTTAGAGGAAATCACTAAGGAATGGTCGGAGGACCTCCTTATTCCAGCCAACCCTGCAGAGTTGTATGATGTAGACAGCCCAGAAGCTGCGCAAGATACACCCGGACCTAATAAGACGAAGAAGCCTGCAGAAGTTCAAGATATAGACAGCACATCTATGAGGACTGCGTCCATTTCACCAGACGAAGGGGATGATGGTGAAGAGATAGAAGGTGCAGAAATTGAATAGCAGAAAGGCGAAGTACCACCACCTAGGGACGAAGAGGACTCGTCAAAGAAAATGAAGGTTTCGCCTCCAAAATCTTCCTTCCGAAAGAAACCTAGAACCCCTGTAACCAAGATGCGAACTACCCTCACATTGGATGATTTTAATTTCATCATTGCAGCTGTGAACGATGCTTCACAGGAGATACTAGAGAAGCAGGAAGCGAAGCAGGAGCAGATGTATAATCGTATCGAGATTGAACTACAAGGAGTACAGCAGGCACTCCAATCTAGTCGCGCAGTCTCCACTGCGCCTCTGACAGCAGGAACAATAGAACCAGGAGATGAGCCAACCCAATTGCACCAGATCGTCGATAAAATTGAAGATCGCCTTCGACGAGCTCAGGAAGAGACAACGCAAGCCACCCAGGCTTTGACACAGGTACAGGGAGTACTTGTCAAGCAATGCAGTGCTGCCGTACGAGAAAAACTTTCTCTTCAAGTACAGTGGGACAAAGAGAAAGCAGAGCTACAGCAGAGCAAGGACCAGTTGATCGCGGAGCAATTAGAAGTAAAGGAACAAGTCAACAGAGCACTTCACTTTGTGACCGTCATAGAAGTGAGAGTTGAAGAACGAATTCCACAGCAGGTGGCACAACTTGCAGAAGTGATCCAGCAGCTTCAGCAGCGCATCGCAGACCTAAAACTTCGTACTGTGCCCGAGACTCCTCAAGAAATCAGAGACCTAAGAGAAGCAACTGCTAGCAGCGCAGTTGGCAGAATGAAAGCCCTTGCCTTGGAGTACAAGCAGTGGAGCTCGAGGAGCACTCAGACTTATGAAAACCTCACGGAGAATCCAGAGTTACAAGCATTGGAGTCGCATCTCCAAGAAGCAAAGCAGCATGCAGATATGTTACAAGCGCAGCTGAAGGCCTTGTCACCAGTCGAAAGGATGAAGAGGTTTCCAGAGCAACGCATGGCCCAGCAACAGATCCACACAATTCAGAGTAAAGTGATGGAAGTCTCTCACCGACTTCAACCAGTGCAAGAGAAGGCATGTCAACTATTCACTAAACTTGAAAACCAAGGAGTAGAACTTGAACAAATTTTGAGTGCAGCAGAACAGCGCCTAGAAGGACCAGTCAATGACGCACTTATCCAGGAGTTCATTGAGCAAGAGGCAATAGCACTACAGCAAGTCGAAGTAGCTCAAGGCATTCGAGGAAGAATTGCTCAAACCAAAGTGACTTGGGACAAGTCACAGGTGAGTGTTGGGGGCCTGCTGGCCCTTGACCAAGTTTTGGGAACACTTGGTCATATTTGACCATTTTTGGGACTTCGACAACCTGTCGAAGATGGAGCGCCAGACGAACCAGAGATCACGGGCTCTCGGCCCACTTTTGCGTCCCTTTTTGGGTTTTTGGGAATATGTAATGGGAAAGGGATGTCGGCCCATGGATTTACCCACGCTTAGGCCCATTTTGTATGTATAAATAGAAGGATAGGCAATGTAAGGAAGGAGTCGAATAGTATGTCTATGTGATGTATGCTAAGTGCAAGTAAGGTCTGTAAGAGCTTAGTGCCTATATGAGACTTGCAGAAGTTAAGTGCAAGCTACTGTAAGAAGTTGTGGAAGGCTTTTGTGCTATAACACAAGGAAGAAGGATCTAGCGAGTTGCGCAGATCTTCTGTCCTGTGCGCAGTAGGGTTTGGTGGCTCTGTGCTTGTAACCGCTTGGCCAACGATAATAGA
The DNA here is from genome assembly GCA_009831015.1 of Picea engelmannii. Taxonomy (NCBI): domain Eukaryota; kingdom Viridiplantae; phylum Streptophyta; class Pinopsida; order Pinales; family Pinaceae; genus Picea; species Picea engelmannii. The sequence continues at coordinate 75,084 of ML825044.1, read as the reverse complement.
GAAGAAGAGTTGATGGACGTAACCCCAAGGTGGGGGTGAACCACGTAAATCCTGTGTTGTCCGCTTTGTGCCTTGTTCTGATGCATTGATGTGATTATTTGCTAAGTGGTTTGGTATATTTAGATAGATCTATTTATGCTTTGTGCTTCTTAGATGTATGTGAATGTAGATCTGACATGTATGAAGATGCTTAGTGCTAGTCTACTGGATCTGAACTGTTTTATTGTTGCTAAGTACTGAAATCCTTTAGATCTAAATGAATGTCGCGATGCTTTGTACTATTTGCGAAGTATAATAAGGAATGAATATTGATGAATGATCGATGCTAAGTGCTCTGTAAGAGATATAATCACAGACATGTGTCCCAGCTAAGGTTGCAGACACCTGAGTCTTGCAACCACCCCTGCCTCTACCTGGAGTGAGACTTCATCTACTTCGCAGGTGTTGCCGAAAGGGCCGGTAGTTAGGGTTTTGTTGGTGTGCTCTTGTAGCGTTGAACCCTGGGTCTGCCCCTGTGCCAACACATCCGTCATGGGGCTTTCTTCTGGACCGAGGAGTGACATAAGGCCTTCAATCACATGAAAGAATTTATGGGCACATGTCCAGTGTTAGCATTACCAGACTTCACTTTACCATTTGTATTAGAGTGTGATCCGCCCGGCGAGGGTATCGGGGCAGTTTTGATGCAGGGAGGACACCCCATTGTGTTCGAGAGAAGGAAGCTCAATCAACTCGAGAGGTTTTACTCCATTTATGACAAGGAAATATTGGCAATCAAGCATTCCTTGACCAAATTCAGACAATATTTGGTATGCAGCAAATTCGTGGTCAAAACAGATCACAACAGCTTAAAGTATTTCCTTGAGCAGAAGGACCTCAGTGAGCACCAACAGAAATGGGTGACGAAGGTGCAGGCCTTCGACTTCGACATAGAGTACGTCAAGGGGAAGAAGAACATTGTGGCCACTACACTATCTAGGAGACCTGCGGAATGTTCTTTGATGGAGGTTTCAACAGATTGGAAATCCCACTTGTTAGTGGAATATTCCAAGAACAAGTTTGCTTCTGAGGTTTTGGATGGACGGGTTCAGGATGACAGGTACAAGGTCATTGACAATGTCATGTTCTACAAGGACAGAGTCTACTTAGTACCAGATTCAAGACTGAAGAAGAAGATCCTAGCAGCAGTTAATGATTCATCGTTGGTAGACCATCAGGGGTTTTTCAAACCCTACAGTCAGATCAGAAAGAGGTTATCATGGAAGGGCCTCAAGCAGGACGTTATGAGGTACATCAGTGAGTGTGTGACTTGTCAGCAGAACAAGTCAGAACATACACTTCCAACAGGGCTACTTTAGCCACTTCCCATTCCGAAGCAGAAATGGGAGAGCATATCAATGGACTTCATCACAGACCTACCCAAGGTTCAAGGTAAGGACTGCATGTATGTAGTGGTCGACAGATTGACCAAGTTTGCTCACTTCTATGTCATACCAACAAAGTACAACGCAGTTCAGGTAGCCGAGTTATTCTTCAGAGAGGTCTTCAAACTTCTTGGGTTGCCAAGGAACATCATCAATGACAGTGACGATCGGTTTATTGGTACATTCTGGAGGGAGTTATTTAGATCGGTGGGGACAGAGTTGACACCCAGCACCAGCTATCACCCTCAGACAGATGGGCAGACCGAGATAGTCAACAAGTGGTTTGAGGGGTATTTGAGGAACTATGTGTGTGAACAGCAAAGAACATGGGTCAGGTGGCTACATCTAGGAGAGCATTGCTACAACACCACTTTCCACATGTCCATTGGCATGACACCCTTCTGAGCATTGTATGGTTATGATGCTCCCACTTTGGTAGACTTGGTTTTCGGGGAGAGCAGAGCTCCCAGAGCCAAGGATTGGATCACCGAGAGTCAGGAGATTCTCAAGTTACTAAAAGAGAACCTGCAAACAACACAGAATCGGCAGAAGATGAGTGTAGATAGGCACAGGATAGAGCATAGCTTTAAGGTTGGGGACTTGGTTTTCCTGAGACTCCAACCCTACAAACAATCATCTCTAAAGAAGTGTGGGGTCGAGAAGCTCAACCCTAGATTTTATGGGCCTTACAGGATCATGCGTCGGGTAGGCAAGGTTGCTTATGAGCCAAAGCTTCTAGAGGGGAGTAGGATCCATAACGTGTTCCACGTATCTTGCCTCAAGAAGGTCGTGGGAAAATTCATCAGCACATCAAAGGAGCTTCCCCCATTGGATGAGGAGGGACAGTTAGAGGTTGTTCCGAGGGAGGTATTGGAGTTCCGAGACCGGAAACTGAGGAGCAGGATAATCAGAGAGTGATTGATCAGATGAAGAGGACTTCCAGTAGAGAATGCTACTTGGGAGAGCGAGCAGGTGTTGTCGCACACTAGATTGGTATTGCTTGAGAACAAGCCATTTCGGGAAGGGAGGACTGTAATGTCCCTTTCCGAATAGGATCTCTAGAAAGGAGGCTTAATGGTCTAAACAACCCCGTTAGACTATAGCTAGGGCCATGCAGGGGTAAACAAGGTCACTTCAGTGGAAGGTGTTATAATTCAAAAGTGACCTTGAGCTAAAAGTGGCTAAAAGCGCTTTTAAGACAAAGTGACCTAAAAATAGAACAGATAAGCTAAAAATATCTCAACAGCGAATTAGGGTTTCGGGAAGATATAAACTCTTTGGAGGATCTTGGAGTACAAGATTGTGTCTTGGTGCTTCAATACATATGAAGTGATTGTATTCCTTTGTGCATTTTGTGGGATTTTAAGTAGATCTCTTGGGTAAACTTTGTTTGCTAGGATAGGTTAGGCAATAGTGTAATTGTTGGCCTAAATGTGTTGAATAGCTAATGATATAAATTTTGTTTATGTTGTTTATCTATTCATCTCATTGTCTTTTCATATCTCACATTTTGTTTCAAAGTTTGCAGGTTTTGCTTCAAGGGTTTTGTTGGGATAGCTTCGAGCAAGAATCTACCCTCATAGCTCATTTAAACTTCATAGCTTTTCCCTTCTCATTTTATATAACATACATACTTCAGATTTGGTTTGCTAACACTCTTAGATAGGTCAAAAAATCAATACTATTTTCTGAAATTTATATGTAGGAAATTTCTGTTGAAAAACAGGAATTTTCTTGACTTTTCCGTGTGTTCTGCAGCATTTCCAGCAAGCATTGTAGCAAGCCCTTGGGAGTCCCTTGAGGCTTGCATTCTTGTATTTAATTTTCTGCTCTTGTAAAGCTTCTTACTGCCTACATCTTGGGTGAGAGTTTGGCAAAGCCACCCCCCAAAATCATAAGGCTAAGGTGTAAATTTAAATTTCTGCAATTTTTCATTTTTTTGCCCCACTTGTCATTAGGGCATGGTTGTGTGGCTAGGATTGTTTTAGCTTAGTTATGAATGTCTAATATGCTTGTGCTCATGGTTAAAATTATCTAGTATTAGATCTCACACATAACTAAATCTTGTGCCTGGTTATTTCTTTACTTCCAAGCTCTTGTTTCTTAAGCATCTATATTTCAAGTTTGCAAACACATATGGGCATGTAAATTGTGTAAAAGAAATCACTTTCATTTCAACATTATTTTCAAGTTCTCTATATGCTTCACATGCAATAATCTAATAGTCTAGAACTTCATTTCTCGTTGCTTTTAGCTTTCGGTTTTGCCCCTTTTTGGCACATTCTGGGCAAGTAAAACGCGTCTAAACACACCTAATCACCTAAAAACTCTTAGTCCACAGGCCTAATAATCAATTAGACTTAATAGGACACCTCTACACACCCAACTTCTACCATTTAAACGAGGATTAGAGGAAGCAACGGAAGGTGCTAGTCCGGGGATGGTCTCACGGCGTGCGGCGTCCTTTCCGGGAGGTACTCCTTTCCCTTGGGATGACCTATGGAGCTAGGGTAGACCTTGTTTCCATACTTCTTGAGCACCTAGCAGTTACTTGGTACAAGCGAGGGGAGTATTGGGTTGACACTTAGCTAGGATTCACTCTTCACTAAAAACTTAATCAATCCTTAATCCACTTCAACTTTGGGCATCAATTTGTTATATCTTTCGTGGTCTACATTTACACTTGCAAGCACTTCATTTCACATTTACATTTCATGCAAGCTTATCTTATGGTTGTGGATTAATCAATAAATAGTCATTAGTTGTGTTTTTGGACATTTTCTTTCAAGCATTTCGTTTTCAGTATTTGGTATTTATCTCTTGGGTGTGATCTTAAGTGAATTGTGTCTTTTACGCCATTGATAAGCAATCCAATAGAGTAAGTGCTATTGTGAGCATGCTTGTCTTGATGTGTTGATGGTCATCTTGTTTTGAATATCTTTAACTCCTGCACATACAAGAAATTTGTTAGTTAACATCTTTGTATCCATTGTATCTTTTGTTTATGATAACTTTGTTCTAATCCTTACACATTGTTTATTGTACCTTTGTATCTAGTTTGTACCTAATTGTAATCTTTGTAATCATTGTAAATCTTGTGTAATCAACCTCCCATGAATTTAGTCGACCCCATTGCCCAATCCTAGGCACTAGTCTTAGTTGTCCTAGGGAAAGGTTTGATTGTCATATTGATTTGCTGCACATTGCATCGTTGACTCTGCATCATAGGCTAGATTTTCCCCAAACCTTAAACTAATTAAAACCAACTCCTAGAACTTAACGTTAATCTCATCTAGAAACTATGGTCTACCCCCCTTGGCTTCCCTAGGAGTAAGCCTAGATGGAAGAGGTTCAAGTCAAAGTGACAGCGTGGACTTTGAACCTAGGCATTGTGCCTCAAAAGACACACTAAGTGAGCAGGACTTAGCTCACGTTTGCAAGTGTGTATAAGGACGGCAACATCTTTGGCACCGCTGCCGGGGATAAGGCTTTTATCCTTGGTCTAAATGACTTAACTTACTTTTTAAGAACTAAAACAATAAAATTTACTCCCTAAAATTCTTTTGATTTGCATTGGTTATTTTTGTTTTCTTTCTTTCTAAGTGGCGACTCCATTGAACAAATCTATCAAGTATACTACAAGGAGCAATCCTTGTGGGCTACTTGAAAGTCTTGGAGAAGAAGCGCTCACTGATATTCAATTTTTGTTCCAACTTAATAATTTAACCTTTGTTTTCCTTCTTGTTTCTGCTTTGTTCGATGCTCTTGTTTGTTTGATAAACTTGATCATCTGGCGACTCAACTTTAAATAATTTGACAAAGTATTTTTTAAGAAGGAACTCACGGCTTGTTTTGGTTTCATCATTGAACTTGAGAAAGTTTTTGGATGAAGCTAGCATGTTTCCCTTCTCGTCGGATCCTTAGTAATCTTTTGGGTCCCAGATTTTTTCTTCTTCAATGAGCTACCTTTTGAAACCTATTGATTTTTCAGGATTTGATGGTTATCCTCATGATATATCTGAAGATGTTATTGATAACTTGCCTGACTATCATAATTATGGTGATGCTAGTGCTCACATCAGGGCATTCACGCAATGTATTGATGAGTGGTGTGATCCACCCATTTATGAGGATGTCATAATGTCATTGTTTGTCATGACTTTTTGCGAGGAGTATGCTTTTAATTGGTTTCAGGATTCTGAGGACAATACATTTAAGACCATACAGGATTTGTTGCATGCCTTTTTGGAAAGATTTGGGGATGATCAGGATGAAATTTACAATGAATTGGTTAATGATTTTATGGAAAAATGGAAGATGAAAAATCTTCCAGATATAGAAACAATCAGTTCAGATATAGAGATAGATACTCCACCAGATCTCATTGAGGAGCTTAAAAAAATAATTATGAACATGCAGTATGCCCATACTAAACAGCTTGAGGCCATAGAAGATCAATTAGAAATCATGGAGGCTCGCCTTGCGGAGGATGAGGCTTGCATTGAATATCTGAACCCTATAGAACTTGAGCTTCACAGTGAAAAAGATAAGGAAGTTTATGGGGAAATTCTGGATGAATCTATGGATGAGTTAGTCATTTATTTTGAGGAGGTAAAGGAATTTGAGTTTGAAAGTGTTGAATATCTAGATAATTCAAGTCCCCACTCTCCTCCCGAGGAACCAATCTTTTTGAAGGATAACTTTGAAAACCTTGAGGAAAACAGTATGATGGTTCCTGTGGTACATTCTTTTTCGACCTCTCAACCAAAAGATGAATTAATGCAGAATTATGGGGAAAGGGAAGGTAATTTCAGTTTATCAATTTCATATCATTATGAGTATTGGTTGGCCTTCCACCTTGACAATCATATGCAGCAAAGTATTAAAATTTTACACGGCTTGTCAAACTCACACGTTTGGTTGAATAAAGGAAGGAGCATGATTCTTGGCTGGTTTTTTCTCACAAAAAATTCCAAGTTGATAAAACTTGGGAAGGGGTCTTCTGTGAGTCATCCTGGACAAGGATGTTTCAGACATTTGTGGATTCATTCCATCCATTGCATGGATGGTTGTAACGTATCTCTAACCCATCTCCTTATTTCAGTTTTGTATTATTTCATTCATTATGTTATTATGTACTTAGATGTATTTTTGTATCATAATTTCATTGTGTAGTTAGAAATGTT
>ML825044.1:52775-64113 GCA_009831015.1 Picea engelmannii | reverse complement strand
ATTGTACTCCGCAGATATATCATAATATATGGTTTACAGTTTTTTGCCTCATTTACTATATGTATGCTCATTTATATGTTGTAAACAATTAATTATCTACACACACATCTGAAACTCATCCAGAAACCCCTAGTGTATCATATCAGACAGTAGTCATATCAGATTAGCAGTATTTCCTAGACTATTTGTATCTAGGATATTATACCCTCATATGCCTAAGATCAAAGCTCAAAGAAACTAACAATAGGGTTTATACCCTCATAAATCCTAGGGTCATTTTCTTCTTCTATGGCATCTAGATTAAAAATCCAAGTGAACTAGGTCAAACCCTAAGGCTTATACCCTCATAAACCTTAGGTTTTGAACTAGCAAAGAAAAACCCTAGGGGGATAAACATGTATTGATAATATCGGCATCGGAAAAAAACAGTGCGAGTCCGAAAAACATCGTTTTGGAAAAATCGACAAAACAAACGACAAAAATCAGCAAATTGCAGCAAACATTAAAAAATACAAAATATATACATTTTTTTTTAAATTTTAAACATATAATGCAACAACAACATCAGATAAACACATTGGCACATAAATATGGAGAAAGCATTGATATATATATGATGTAGTCAGTGTTCCATGGGGACACGTCCCCCAGGGTGGGGTGCATGCCCTATGATGTCTCGTTCCCAAGAGTAGGCTAGCAGGGAGTGACTTAGTAGTCTATGTGTTCCCGTAGACTATAGTCAGGCACAAACAGGGAACAAAGGGAGAAATAAGGATGATTTGGTGGCTAAACAATGAATTAAGCCAAAAAGCATAGGAAAAGTCACTTAAGCCTAGGTCAACAAAGAATTAGAACAAAAAGGTGCTAAAGGGGGACTTAATTAATTAATTACTCACCTTAGGAGGAAAAGCGCAAAGATTAAGTGAAGTCAATGGTGAATTAGATCGGGAAGAGAATAAAAGAAGGAATTCGACCTAATTCCTCATTATGTTATGATTTGATGTTGAGATATTTGCAGAGGAGGATGAAATTGACCCCCTTGTTGTTTTGTGGATTTCTTGAGGAAACCACCACCACTGATCAGTTTCGGTGTTGATAGACACACCCTAGCCTATTGGAGATACCATCCAAGTATTTCACCGTGCATTACAGTGTCTAGTTCAGTGATTGCATAGCTTAGCCAGTGAGGGCGCAAGTGTTTGAGAGAGGGTTTGTGCGGCCGCTTGTGACAGTTCTGATTTGGCCGATTCCTTCCGACCCATTAGAGAGCTAACCAGGGCGCACCTATTGAGCCATCTGTCGTCAATTTCTGACAGTGAAATCTTCTAGAAAGTGGAAAACAGTCATTTAGGGCCCAACTCCAAAGGAAGCACATTTGGGGTTCCAAGGAACATTCCAGGACAAATCCGAGGAATTCCTTTTGAACCATTACAGAGGAGATCAAGGCAATTGTTTTGAGCTATACATCGTCATATTTCATCGGTTGAATCACTAGGGCGCACTCATTGAGCCTAGGAGGTGCGCAAACCCCCAGGGGGTGAGATCCGGAGCTTTAGAGGTCGGATCTTCAGTCCGACAGTCATCAGGATCAGTCTAGAGGCGAGGGCGCATATTTTGAGACAGTTTCCAGCTCATTTTGACGGGTATCTCCATCAGGGCGAGTTTTCCGGATTCTACAGCAGTTACCGAGAGTTGCCAGACTGCTTTTTGTCGATCTATCCATGCATGCGCAGACCAGCACCTGTTCTTCTGGTCACGGGTATTTCTTATCTGTTATTTGTTATTCCAGTGACGATCCATGAGAACTGACGATGATCATATCTTCTTTCCAATCTTTATTGTATTTCCTGCTTTTTCCAGCATTATATATATCAGTGAGTTGTGTTGTCCTTATTTCGCATGTATTGTTTTATACTACTAAACACATAATTAACTGGAACACACATGTAAAAACAACCAAGCATCTTCACACAGTTACTTAAACGCAATCAGAAACCCCCAGAGGATCGGATTCAGTAGCCAAACCATAGTTCAACAGTGGATATCCAGATCAGCTAGATCAGGGATATTTCACACCCCCCATGTTTGCCACGCACACGGGACGGGGGGGGCTTCTGGGGAAATGTTTCCCCACGTCCTCTTTTTTGGGAAACATAGGGTGACACAAGGGGGTGTGTTTCCCCAGTGTGGGGTGTGCATTTCCCCAAAAGGGGTGCTTTTGGACGCCCCCCCTTGAAAAGGGGTTTTTACCGATGCACCCCCTCCAAAGGGGGACTCCTAGGTGTCACCCCTAAATTTTTGGCTAATAAGACTTACAATTAAAAAAAAAACAATTTTATTAAAAAGCTAAAAACCCTACTTCACATATTTACCTTGGCCTATGATTTATCTATGCTTTAAATTTTACACTCATATGACATTTACATTTCACCCCGTGAGTGATTCGGTCAACCTTGAGCCCACCGTGAGCACACTTGTTCAGCCCGTGTGAGCTTATTCCTTGAGCCTGCCACTGATTGTGAGAGCGTGTGAGTGATTGTGAGCTTGTTCCTTGAGCCTATGATTGATTGTGAGAGCGCGAGAGTGATTGTGAGAGCCACGGGAGTATTCCCTTAGTCGTCGGCCTTGTTATTCATTCAGCGCACTTGTTATTCTTTCAAGTGGGAGATCGCATGATTATTTCCTTAGTGACCCATTGTTTTTTACTTAGTCGGCCAGCAATTCTACAATAAGACTTAGCCGCCCAACCATTTTACAGAATCGCCCAGCCATTCTACAGAGTCGCCCAACGATTTTTCTTGGCCACCAACAGGGGTTCTCTTAGCTCAAGCTCTCGATTGATTTCTGATAGTTGCTGAGAGTGGAGCAATTGGAGCAATTGCAGGCTGGAGCAACATTCATTGATTCATAATTTCATCTAGCAGTGGAGAGTGGGGAGGTAGAGTCAAAAAAACCTCTGTCTCAGATTTCAAGTTAATTATCAAACTGGTTACTGTTGGCTGTTTTTTAATTTCAGAGTTGTTTTTTTTAGTTTTTATTTGCATTTTTCATTTTCAGCCTTCAATCTCAGCATGAAAAATAAAAAAATTAAAACAATTAATCATAAACTCTTGCTGCAGGTTGCCAAAAAACAAAAACTTGCCCATAAAATTTAAAACCCAGAAACATGAGTGATTGCAGCAATAGCAACAGTGCCATTGACAGTGATAGTGATTATGGTGAGGGTCATGTTAGTGGGACACGGGTTGGAAGTGGGAATAGGAACACCTCAAGTTCATCATCAGTGAATGAAACCCAAGGTAGTGATCCATCCCCACCAAAGGCATTGGCAAAGTATGCAAAGGGAACTTTTGATAAATGCACCACGGCCAAGGGATGCCTACAGAGTCAATATAAAATAACCATGCGGGAAGACAAAGGTATGCATGACATGGACCGGATTAGGCCCCACAAACTGCAATCACCCCTACATAAGATCCATGCCATGTGTCCCAATAGATCCATGCCAAGGCCTCCAATCCTATCTAGGACGAGAGACATTGAGACAAGGAATAAGGGAACTAATCATGATCGGACAAGTCTGGGAGTCCATTACAAAATCATCCACTATGGTTTACATGGCTTTGACTTGCATCCTTGGGCTTACAATAGTGTAGCCAAGTGAAAATATAGGGTACCTCCTAGAGAGGTAACAGGACCCAACGTAACAAACAAGCATATGAGGCCAATTTCAAAGGAGAAAAGGTCATTTGTAAGAGAGCACTTGCGTCTATCTTCATATCTTCCAATAAATTGCCAATTTCCATTTTGGTCAACCCAGCTACTGCTTTTGAGGATTGTTCAACAACTCCTCTAGGACCTTTTCTCTTTCTTGTAGCTACTCTTGAATAACTCTTGAAAACTTCCCTAAACGCATCATAAAAGAACTTGGAGATATCGTCATCTCCAATTAAATTTAAGATCTCCATCAATTCATCTCTGACCACCCTCAAGAGTACTAACTTGAGGGAGTTTTTATCTAATCTACAATCATAATCCCTTTATAGCTAAATATGAATATCTCAGCATAGTCCTCCAAGCATTGAGCTTCTCCTTAAGTCATCTGGAAAAATTCATCCCTTGTGTCTCTTGCCCTACAATAGTCTCGGTATTTCTTTGTAAATAGGCTCTGTTACAACAAAATCTAGAACCCACAAAAGTGTAAAGTCCCAATCACCAAGGTATTAGTTTTGTGTAGCTTAGGAAAGCTACCCACTATCACCTTAGTAGCTCTTCCTCTTTCTTTTTGTTGGCGCTATTGCAACTCGAAGGGGCTTCCCCTAAATAAGATTGCTAAGGCTATGGAGTGGGACTTTTAGGGGATGTACGAAGAGTAAGCCTTAACAAAACATATGGTTTTAGGAGTATATGAAATGAGATGTGGTATCGCTCAAACTCTTGCTAGATGGAAAAGTACTAACCACAAACATGAGAGACTAGAGGCAACTACTAGGAAAGCCACCCACTGTCATTTCAATGGCCTTGCCTCTCACTATAGACTAAGCAGACGGGGTTCCTAGCCTAGGGGGGTGTCCCTAAAGGTTCAATCTAGCCGATTTGTTATAGCATGGAAATGTTAGCTTAGATTGATGAGTTAACCAAAGAAGTCGATTTACAGGTGAAAATGATTAATTTTTGTGAAGTATGAAAATTCATCTTAAGATAGTCAAGACTCAAGAGTGAATGCCCAATGTGTGACTTGCTTAGAGAGATATTTCAACCTTACAAGACACCATAAAGTTGCATTTACACCAAGGAGAATGATATGCCCATGTAGCAATTAAACCATCAATAACGTTTCATGAAACACAAAAAGGTAAAAGTCCTTAATGTGTGCTTAAATGATGTGTGTAAATTGAACCATTAAGTGTACTTGCAAATGAGTGTTATATGCCTCGATATTGCTCCAAGGGTGAATGAAAAATATAGACTTAGAGATCTATTACACCTTAGATTCTCTATAGTATACCTTGTTACCTCCCCAGAAGGTACCCTATATTTTCACTTGGCTACAGCATTGTAAGCCCAAGGATGCAAGTCAAATCCATGTAAACCATAGTGGATGATTTTGTAATGGACTCCCAGACTTGGTCCGGCCATGATCAGTTCCCTCAGTCCCTGTCTCAATGTCTCTCATCCTAGATAGGATTGGAGGCCTTGGCATGGATCTATTGGGACACATCGTTGTGTGGAGCCATGGGTTTTATGTAGGGGTGATTGTAGTTTGTGGGGCCTAGTCTAGTCCATGTCATGCACACCTATGTCTTCCCACATGGTTATTTTCTATTGAGTTTGTAGGCATTCCTTGGTCGTGGTGCATTTATCAATTTTGTTCTCAACATGCCAGTCTCACAAAGTTTTCATCATTGCACGTCTTTTGAGGCAGTTCACGGATCCTAAAGCAATGGGTCCCTAGAGGCAAAAATATAACATGGGTTCAAAACGATTAGAAAACGTTTACGAGAAAAATCCATATTGCACATTTTGGATTGCTGAAATATTAAGGGAGATATTGCCCCAAGAAGGAAAAACATCCCATTCTTCTATGAAAATCGTTGGGCACGTTTCCCAAATCAACTGATCAAGGAAGACAAACGTTTTGGTCTACTAGTAGTTGGAGAATTTTTCACAAGTCAAAGATGCTCTCTCTACAAGCAAAATGATTTATTTAACCACTAAAAGACCAAATCGTCCCCTTTGGCACAATCCGTACCTCCTCATTTATGGGTTTAAACTTTAAATAGTCAAACTAGTCGTTGGAGTAAAAGGAGGTCAAATGTGGACAAAATATAGTTGTTGTGCTCTTTTCTCAAGGGAAAAATGTCCTTGAACTTATCTCCTCCACCAAATTGCATTCTCTCCAACGTTATACGATTTTCTCTTGGTGGAATGAACCTCTCTTAGGGACAATTTCAATGCTCAAACTATTCTAAGATGGATTTTAATCCATTTTCTCATGAAGCTATGTAATTAAAAAAAATGTTATTCAATGGATTTAGCCTCCAACCAATTGAAGATGAGCAAACCAAGAAAATTATTATTTTATGAGGGAGGTAGAAAATAGTCGTTACAATAAAAACTATATAAGGCTAGCCCCTCCTCTCATTTTATTGTGGTTGAAACTTTGTGAGATCATAATGCCATATTTTGGAACTCAATTCTCTTGTGTCACTGTGGATTGTCTATTATAATGTTTGTTTTTCTTGGCCAAGGTTTATTTTAACTGTGCTTTGACAGGGGTTCCTTAGGATAATTGTAAGAGATGATCAATCAATCCATTGAGAGGCTACATAGTCACGAGGAAGAAAGGAAATAGACTCTTTGTCTCTTTCTTTCTTTGTGGGTTCCTAGTGAAACACATCCAAGTTGTTGGACCAACTTCCTCGGAAGTAGCTTCAACCAAGTGGTAGGTTATCATTCAACCAAGTGGTAGGTTATCATTTTGACCCAAGTTAATTGGTTGTATTGACTCTTGGAGACCATCCATCAAGGAGCTCTCCTAGAAAATCCAAGGAGAAACCCATCTATGGGTAAACATTTCTAGCATTGGGGCAATAGTCCTTCGACTCTAAACCCAATCAACAAGAAAACCATTTGGGCCAATCTTGAACTCGCGGGGTCACAATCGCACAAATTAAGAGACATCTAAAGGTAAAAAGAGGTAAAAGGTATTCTCTCAATTTCTTCAACCAATTACTTTTAAAAATTTAAATCATCTTTTATTATAAAAATACAAAAAAAAAACATATCCTAGCTTAGTTCTTCAAATTTATATCTTATAAGCTAGTAGATCTTGGGGTTTTTGCTATTTGGGAATTTCCCTACCCCAAGATAAATTTACCCTTGAGTTTTATGCTTCATTGAATATATTTTACAATTGTTTTCTTGAGAAATAATGTGCAGATCTGCATTATTACAACAAAGAAAATATTCAGATCTACACTCATTTTTGCATGAGAAGAGGCACATATTGTAAGTATTTACCTCTTAAACCCTTCCATAACTTTTCCAGATCTGATTTACAAGTTTTATCTTTATTTTCTGGTTTGTATAGAAGAAAAACTACAGCCCATTAAACATCTCTCTTGGCTGTAGCAAATTTGGGTTTTGACCCTAGGGGAATTTGAACCCCAATTTTGCAGAAGTAATTTCCAGCCAGCGGAAAATTATTTTTGCAGCAAATTTAAACGCTCTAGGGTATAATATTCACTCATACTTTGTTTCCCTATCCTCCACATCCACAAATCTATTGATCTAGTGTATTTGTACACTTGTGGGAGGCCTCAAAAGGCCATTTTCTTGTTGGTTTTCTGCGTTTTTATCTGTTTTTGTAGGTCTGATATCACAGGACAGCAAAGATAGTCATTATATCCAAATCTGATCTGTATTACAAACAATATAGCCATTATAGTCTCATTGTTCCATGAAAGCATATTTTTTTAATCAACCTCCACATTTCACTCTAAGTAAAATCAGCTGAAGAAATACACTTTGATCTGTAGCTTCAAACAAAGTTGTGTGATTCGAATACACAATGGCTCCATTCAACACCATATATTAGGTAATCTGTTGGGCCTTCATTTCAGAGCATCAAGGCAAACGAGTCCCATTTCCAACAAAAGTCACCCCTTCAAGCATACACGTTCAGTGAAGGACAAGTACAAGCCTCTTGCCCCAACTAATAGCCTTTGGCAATCATGAGTGAATGACCTCAATTAGAGGAACATCCAGATAGTTAATATGATTTTGAAGAAACCCATCTAATATGTTTTTGAAACAACATAACTTTCTTGTTGAATACCTAGCCCCTAGTTGTTCGTTTAAATACAAAGTTAATACATCTATTCATTTTCCCATAAAGCGGTATAAGCGCTATTTACTCAAGTTAATCAAAATTTCAAATGAAGTCGTATAAATCACAAGTCATAACAAATAAGTTACAATAGAATGAAGAGAGTTGTACATAAGTATGCATGCATGCTTGCTTTATGCACCAGTTTGGCCAAGTAGTTCAACTTGTCCTCTAATCCTTCCAATCAAGCTGATGACCCTTTGTGGCTTTGTAACAAGCCAATTGAACACTTTGTGATCCCATCAATCAGCCCGCATCTTTTGTTTGGCCTTCCAGTCATCAAAGTGGCCATTGGTGATGCCACAAGTTATTCTAAGACTGTCTTACAGTTTTTAAAGCAGGTTCAACAAATTTCCTCCACCTTGTTACAATTTAGCTGTTGTATCTAATCTGTATTAAAAACAATATAGCCACTATAGTCTGATTGTTCTTTAAAAGGGTTTTGATTCGAATTAGCCCCCTACATTGGCTTCACTTCATGAGTAAAATCACCCTAGGAAATATACTTTGATCTGTACCATTAAAGAAAGTTTTGGGATTAGAATATACATTGGCTCCGCTCAACACCATATATTAGGTAATCTGCCAGGCCTTCATTTCAGAGCGTCAAGGCAAACAAGCCCCATTCCTAATGAAAGTCACGTGTACGCGTTTATTCAGTAAAGGACAACTATTGTTTATGTTTATTCCCATTATCTGTCCTTCTAATTGACATTTTGACTTCTTTGCTGGGATCAGAATGTAAGTAATAATSAATTACATGGTTCTTTAGTGAATTTAAAAGCAAATGGCAGAAGGAAATAGTGCATTCACAAACCTCATTATCCAGATCATCTAGTACAGACTGACCATCAAGCTCTGCCAAGACTCCTTCCTTCCTACAAGTAAGCCATGTAGAGGTTTCCTTATTCACAGCATCTTTGGAAAGCTTCACGGAAACTGCCTTGTAGATAGGACCTGCAGGTGCTAATCCTRCTGAGACAGCAGGGCTGAAGTGGAAACTTCCAGAATCTGCAAAATAAATCCCATTATTGCTCGTAAAGAAAATGATAAGATGCTSAGTCAATAATAAAGTCAAATGCATGAAGSGAAGTTGTAAGAGGGGAAAAAGAGGTTATAAGACAGCTTGTGTACTTGCCTCTAAGTGAACAATGAATCTGCTATGTAAACTAATTAGCTTGTTTCAAGTTCTTCAAAACAAGTTGTATAAATCATGTTGCTGATCTCTTGGCATTAATACCATTAATAAGAAAGGCCCTATAAATAATTCTCACTCTCTTTCTCACCCCCTTATACATGAACACGCTCACACCCAAGTAAACAAGGGCAAAGTGTCAAATATAGCTTGCAGAGAAAAGCAACCATATATAGCTCCAATCAAACCCAAATTTGAATGTTAAGAACAAATACTAGAAATGGCCACAGAGTTTCTCAAATTTGAACAGATCCAACAACACCACTAGATCCATGCCTTCCAACAAGCAACAGTGGGCTTTAATAACTGCACAATTCCTCTTCAACTGAATACTATCAATTTTTTGTAGGAATTATGAGAAGAAGAGCAACAAATAATGACCCACAGAAATCATCATAACAACACAAATATACACACAAAACTCACATATTCATTAATGTACAAAATAATGATACATCTCTCTTACATACAATACATTCGTGAGGCCTCATAATATAGCATTGAGGTTCTCATAACGAGATGTCCAATATAGCATAACAATCTCCACAACTATCTCCACAATATCTCCATCCCTAACTTCACTCATTGTCCTCATCTTTGATCATACGTAGACTGCTAGAATAAGTCTACTTACATTAATAATAATTTCATCATATAATTATCACAAGTATGAATTATTCCTTCATACTCCACCTTAATGAATACTTGTGATTCAAACAGGATATTTGAGTTGTCTTCATTTGTGTCTTTTGTATTCTGCATCACCTTTAGTCTTATGCATCCTCTCTGCATCATCTTCATTCTTCTTCATCTGCATTTGTTTCTTTATTTGACGTTGTCTTCCTAAGCTATATCTGAGTCAATCATCTGAACTACATCATCTTCGTATCAAAGATCTCTAGCTTACCCTTGACCTTCCATGGGTTTTCTATGACTTACCCTCAACCAATACATCATATCCTGAGTTTTCTCGACTTACCCATAACTGTTAATGTTTATGCCATTATTATAAATCTTTGCATTTCAATAGATAAGAGCATCATAGGAACAAGATCACTGAGAAATACACATTCACAAGAGACACAACATTTATCCTGGGAAGAAAACCCATCAAAAACTTCCTTATCATAAATTGCCAATACAATGTCAAGAGATAACTCAAACCAATACAAATAGTCCTCTCCAAAATATGTGCAACTCTTCTCCCTCTCTCCAACTGGTAAGTCGCAACTTGCCACTTAAGAATGAGCAAGTGTGTTGTGTGATAAAGTGACGCGCTAGCCTCTCTATATATACAAGACTGGCACGTGTGAAAGGTCTTCTCTGGCAGGGCCGACCTCTCACTCTGGATGGGTAAACCCACCTTTAATTTAATTTTGGGTCTCAATAATAACTGCTGGGGCTGACTTCTTATTCTGCCTATTACAATTGTCCGTTGACTAATCCGCAAAAGGGGATTTGGTCCTAATACAATTACCGACATGATTAATCCACAATGGGGATTAATCCTATGAATAAAATAACAATAAGAATAAGAATACTCTTCGTGGTTACATTATTTCAACACTACCCCTTAACAAGAAGGGTATTCTTCAACAGCATCAGGCGAGAGAGGCCTGCATCATCAGTGGCATCAGGAGGACAGTATTGTCAATATCATCTTGGAACATTGGCTGGCAAATTTACGAGTCATCGGAAGATTTCTTCATCGGCAGCATCGTCATTCTCGAAAGAATGCTATCATCATCTGCATCAATATGTATCAGTAAAAATGATACCTCATCACAGCACTAGGCTGGCACATCACAGTACTACACTGGCTCAATGTCACAGCTGTTAAGCTGGTAGCTCAGTGTCAATCACATCTTGCTTTACGTCTAACTAGGTCAGAAGAAAAGTATACATCATCTTGCTTTACGTCTAACAACTAGGTCAGAAGCAAGGAACACATCATCATCTTGCTTTACGTCTAACAACAAGGTCAGAAGCAAGGAATCATCTTGCTTTACATCTAACAACTAGGTCAGAAGCAAGGAATCACACAGCGTCATGCTTTAAGTCTAACAGCGAGGTCAGAAGCAATGACTCATCTTGCTTTACATCTAACATCGAGGTCAGAAGCAAGGAACACACAACATCATGCTTTACGTCTAACAGCGAGGTCAGAAGCAATGACTCATCTTGCTTTACGTCTAACAGCGAGGTCAGAAGCAAGGAACACACAACGTCATGCTTTACGTCTAACAGCGAGG
>ML825044.1:18134-28700 GCA_009831015.1 Picea engelmannii | reverse complement strand
CAAGATGTGACTGACACTGAGCTACCAGCTTATCAGCTGTGACATTGAGCCAGTGTAGTACTGTGATGTGCCAGCCTAGTGTTGTGATGAGGTATCATTTTTATTGATACATATTGATGCAGATGATGATGGCATTCTTTCGATAATGATGATGTTGTCGATGAAGAAAACTTCCGATGACTCATAAATGTGCTAGCCAATGTTTCAAGATGATATTGACGATATTGTCCTCCTGATGCCACTGATGATGCAGACCTCACTCACCCGATGTTGTTGAAGAAGACCCTTCTTGTTAAGGGGGAGTGTTGAAATAATGTAACTGCGAAGAGTATTCTTATTATTATTGTTATTTTATTTATAGGATTAATCCCCATTGTGGATTAATCATGTCGGTAATTGTATTAGGACCAAATCCCCTTTTGCGGATTGGTCAACAGACAATTATAATAGGCAGAATAAGAAGTCTTCCCCAGCAGTTAATAAGAAGACCCAGAAATATAATAAACGTGGGTTTACCCACCCAGATTAAGAAGTCAGCCCTGCCAGTGAAGAGACACTTCACACATGCCAGAACTTGTATAAATAAATGAGGCTAGCGCCTCATTTGAAAACAACTCACTTGCTCAGTTTGAGAGACAAGTTCTGATCTGTTACCGGCAAAAGAGAGAGGAGAAGAGTGGTGCATCTTTTGGAGAGGACTATCTGTATTGGTTTGAGTTATCTCTTGAACATTGTATTGGCAATTTATGATAAGGAAGTTTTTCCTGGGTTTTCTTCCCCTAGAGGGTTTCCTAGGATAAATGTTGTGTCTCTCGTGAATGTGTATTTCTCAATGATCTTGTTCTTATGTTGCTCTTATCTATTGAAATGCAAAGAACTATAATAATGGCATAAACATTAACACTACCTAGGGTGCCCTTTGGAAACTGGGAAAGAATAGTCGGGGAATCCTACTCGCAGGGGTGTATGTGTGAGTGGGTGACTGGGGTCTACTCCCTGCCCTTGAGTTCCCTTGTGCCGCATTCGAGGCTTGTGTGATTGGGATGTCCACCATAGCCAATCTATCAGCTACCTGAGCCAAGGTTGAGACATGGTCGGCTAACTGGCTAACATATCACTGATAACCTGCATGAAGGCTGCATCTGGATCCATGGGGGCCTTACCACTGCCCTCTGGTCGCTCATATCTCTCACCTAGCCTCCTCTCTGCTTCGCGCTTGGCCTCGCGCTCTGCTCTTCTCTCTACTTCTCTGTGTGCCTCTTCCTCTTCCTCTAAACTGGGAGGGAAAGGAGGAAAGTTAGGCATCGCCCTTCTTTCCTTTCGCCTGTTATAAGTGACATATTCATCCCCTACGTGCTCACGGCCATCTGGGTCTTCTGCTACACTCATAGACTTTAGTCACAGGTTGGCAGGACTAAAGCTCTGATACCACTGAAATATCCCTGATCCCGCTGATCAAAATATTTGCTACTGATCTAATGTGCTATCTCACAGATCTGATACACTGGGGGTTTTTGGATGCGTTTCAGTTGTGTGTTTGAGATATTTATGGTTATTGCATGTGCATGTTGCGTATTTATGGTTTAAACAGTATATAAAGGATGCATGCAGAAGTAAAGAACATCAACTGCCCAATAACATGTATTATGCGACTCAAGCATGGAAATACAATAACATATTGGAAATATAAAGTATAATCGTCAGCTAGATCTCATGGATCGTCACTAGAATACAAGCAAATAGCATAAAAATACCTATGATCAGAAGATGAAGGCAGATCTGATGCATGCACGGATAGATCGGCAAAAATATGCGATTCCGAAGATGTACAATAACCGCTACCAGCTGGAAAACTCATCCTGAAGGATAGACTGTCAGAATGAGCTAGAAACTGCTCCAATAGAAGCGTCGTGGCCTCTAGACTGAAATGGATGAGTATTGGATGTCAAATCTTGTCTCTGAGGCACTGGATCTGGACCCTAGGGGGTTTGCGCACCTCCTGGGACACTGGATGTGCCCCAAATGATTCCACCAACGGAATCCACTGCTATACATCTCAAAACGATTCTCACCAAATACGGAACTGGGTCGGAAGGGTTTCCCCAGATCTGCCCTGATGCTCCGTCTACAACCTCAAATGTCCTAGCGAAAGAGTTGTGCCCTAAATGGTTGGATGATCCGCCCTGCAAGGTTCCATCGTCAGAATCTGATGGAAACTGGCTCAATCTGAGCGCCTTGGCTGGATCTCTACTGGGTCGGAAGGAAACTGCAATCTGAGTTTGAACCTCGTGCAGCTCCACAAACCCTCAATCTGACTTGCACCCTCACTCGCTGAGCTGAGCACTTTGCACTGGATACTCCTGAATAGCACGGTGAAATACCTGGATGGTATCTCCGATGGGCTAGGGTGTGTCTCTCAACACCAAAACGAATCAATGGTGGTGGTTTCCTCCAGAAATCCACAAAACAGTAAAGTCGACTCTCTTCCTCCTCTGGGAACTCTCAACATCAAATCATAACAATGCATAATGAGGAATTAGGTCAAATTCCTCCCTTTATACCCTTCGTGATCTAATTCATCATTGACCTCACTTAAGCTAGGTGCTTTTCCTCCCTAAGTGAATAATTAATTAATTAAGTCCCCCTTTAGCACCTTTTCATTCTAATTCTTCGTTGACTTATGCTTAAGTGACTTTTCCTAAGTTTTTGGCTTAATTCATCGTTTAGCCACAAAACCACCCTTATTTCTCCATCTTGTTCCATGTTTGTGCCTGACTATAGTCTATGGGAACACTTAGACTACTAAGTCACTCCCTGCTGGCCTACTCTCGGGAACGGGACATCACACTCTCCTCCACCCAGTCTTTGGCCCCCGAGACCCTATTGTCCCCAAACACAGTCTCCACAAAAGAGGGTGCATCGTACCCATACAATGCTCTGAAGGGTGACATCCTGATAGACATATGGTAAGTTGTGTTGTAGCAATACGCGCCCATGTGTGTTGTTGCCCTCCCAGATAGTTCCCAGATACCCCTCCACTTGACGATCTTTGTCTGTCCATCTGTCTATGGGTGGTAGTTGGTACTCGTAGCTAGTTTTGTGCCTGCCAACCTGAAAAGCTCCTGCCAAAACGCGTCGATCAAGCACCCATCTCTATCACTAACTATCTGCATGGGTAAACCACGCAATCGGAATACCTCCCTAAAAAACAACTCTATTACCTGTATGGCCTTGTAGCCCGTGGGTATGGCAAAGAAATGTGCAAACTTGGTCAGCATGTCGACCACCACATATATACAGTCCCTGCCCTGCACTCGAGGAAGGCCTATAATGAAATCCATAGAAATGCTCCCATTTTTGCTCTGGAATGGGTAGAGGTTGTAACAACCCCGCAGAGTGTGTCTGCTCGGACTTGTTCTGCTGACAAGTCATGCACTCCTAGATGTGTTTCAGTACATCATCCTTGAGACCCTTCCATGAGAATCTCTCCCTGATCTACCTATACGTTTTGAAGTACCCTTGATGCCCTGTTGTAGGCGAATCATGACACACCTTCAGAATTTTCCCCTTCTGGGTAGATTCTGGCACCAAGTGGATCCGATCCTTGTAGAAAATGACGTCATCAAGAACCTGATACCTATCATCAATCACCTGTCCCTCCATCACCTCACAAGCAAATTTTTTTTTGGAGTAATGCACCAACAAATGAGCTTTCCAATCTGTGCAAACGTCCATCATCGAACACCCTGGTGGCCTCCTGGACATGGCATCTACTACGACATTCCTCTTTCCCTTCACATACTCAATGTCAAAGTCAAAGGCTTGGATCTTTGAGACCCACTTCTGATGTCTCTCGTTGAGGTCTTTCTGATCCAGGAAATACTTGAGACTGTTATGATCAGTCTTCACTACAAATCTATTGCCTACTAGATACTGCCTGAATTTGGTTAAAGCATGCATGATCACTAGCATTTCCTTGTCGTAAATAGGATAGGGTCTCTCCGACTTGTTGAGCTTCCTGCTCTCAAACAAAATGGGGTGGCCTCCCTGCATCAAAAATGCTCCAATCCCCACTCCTGACGCGTCGCACTGTAAGACGAAGTGTTGGGAGAAATCCGGAAGGGCTAGAACAGGGCATGTGCTCATAACCTCCTTCATTTTCTCAAATGTTCGTTGTGCCTCCTCTGTCCACTGAAAGGCGCCCTTCTTGGTCAAATCTGTGAGCGGTGCTCCCAATAGTGAAAAGCCTCTGACGAACCGCCTGTAGTAACTGCATAACCCAAAGAATCCTCTCAGCTCTGTGAGGTTCTTGGGTGTTGGCCAATCCGAAATGGCCTTGATCTTCTCCTGATGAACATGTACTCCCTCACTGATGATATGCCCCAAGTACAATAGTTCTCTCATGCCAAACTCACATTTGGACTCCTTGGCATATAACAATTGTGCCTGCATGATATCCAAGACCTCCCCCAAATGTGTCAGATGCTCATTCCATCTCCTGTTGTAGATCAGTATATCATCGAAGAATACGAGAAGGTACTTCCTCAACTTTCCTCTGAAGATGTGGTTCATGCAAGACTGGAAAGTGGTCGGTGCATTGGTCAATCCAAACGACATGACCAAGAACTCAAAGTGTCAGAAATGGCATTGAAATGTTGTCTTCTCAATGTCCTGCTCCCTGATGTTGATCTGATGGTATCCTGACCGTAGATCAATCTTAGTGAAGAAAACTGCCCCATGTAACTCGTCCATCAACTCATCTATGCACGAAATGGGGTATCGATTGTTGATCGTTTTCTTGTTAAGCGCTCTGTAATCGGTGAATATCCGCAACGTGCCAACCTTCTTCACTACCAGAACGACTGAAGATGAAAAAGGACTCATGTTGGGCCTGATGTGCCCCATCGTAAGCAATTCTTTGATTGATTTCTCAATCTCGTCCTTGAATTTCTTGGGGTGCCTATAGGGCGTTGTGATCACTGGTGTAGCCCTTCCCTCCAACTCAATCATGTGCTCAAATCCCCTGTCGGATGGTCTCCCTGGTGGTATCGGCCCAAATACTGGCTCTTACTGACCCATAAGCTCTCTAATCTGTGGATGGTAATGCTCCCTGCCCTTTGAATCCTTCCACGTGGTGATCAAACACTTTGTTGTATAGGCCACATCACCGTGACGGAAGATCAGCTCCATCCTCTTTGTCGATACTGCTTGTGGTGCTCTTGTAGACATGCCTCTCAACACAACTCTCGATCCACTGGCATCTCTGAAGCTCATGGTCAACGTCTGATAGTTGAACCCCAATCTCCCCCAATGAATATAACCATTGTACCCCCAGTACGGCATCAGTATCTAATAGGTCAACTACATAGAAGGTATATGTCATGGTGTAGTTGCCTAGTTTGACCTCTAGGTCTGGGATCATGCCCAAACATGTCATCGTGTATCCATCTGCTACTGCCATGTGGAAACCCTCAAACTTCTTAGTGTGTAATCCCCTCTGGGCTACCAATGACGCATCAATGAAATTGTGGGTGGCCCCACCATCAACTAAAGCAATGATGCCATGCCCCTATACAAGGCCCTTGAGCCTAAGAGTGTTGTACCCGGGTACTCCTGAAAGGCTAGCTATGGTCCCCCCTTTCACCTCTCTATGAGGTCTGGTCTCCTCCTTGGGCGGTGCCCATACTGTTATCTGAGGTTTCTTCGGCTGTTGCTCTGGCCCCTGTGTGGTCTCATCCTCTAAATCACTGTCTTCCTGTGCCCCGAGATCCTCATCCTCCTCCTCGCTGCCTGATTCCACTTCAATGTAGTGGATCTGTCCCTTTCCCATGCATCTATGCCCTGGGACCCAAGGGTCTCTGCAAGAGAAGCAAAGCTTCTTCCTCATCAACTCCCGTCTCGTGTCATCATCCAATTTGGGCTTACCCTTCCATTCCCTTTGAGGATTTCTCTGATCCTTGTCTCTCTGTGGTACAAAGGGTTCGGTAAAGGTTTTGGGTTTTTGCGCTGAGTCCCCCATGTCTCACGTGCGCATAATGGCCTCCTATAAGGTGTGAGGCTTGAAAGCCTTAACCCAACCCCTCAATGGCTCTATCAAAGCCTCGGTGAACAACATCACCAATCTGTGCTCTGATATATCGGATACGGCCACTGCCTTTCGCTGGAACTCTGAGATGAAGGCCTCAACTGATCCGGTCTGCCTCAACTGTGTAAGGTCCCTGAAGTGGAGCTCTGGGTCTCTCCTATCAAATCTCTCCATCAACCTCTCACTGAACTCCAAATATGAAGTATTGTGGTTGTGACCCAACGTCACCAGCCCATGGTACCACCACTCGTGGGCCTCTCCCTCCATAACCTCCTTCATTATAGTCAATTCCTTCAACTTGGGAAAATCCTTTGGCAACTAACCGAGCCTTGTGTCTTTCAACACTTCCATCTGATGCATACTTAGTTCTGTAGACCCATTTACATCTGACAAGTTTTCTTCCTTTTGGAAGACGTACAAGATCCCAAGTATCGGTTGCCATTAAAGAACGATACTCTCCATTCAATGTTGTATCCCAATCTGGATGACCTGAAGCTTTTGCAAATGTCTCTGGATCATGAGTTTCTGAAACTTGAGCCAAAAGAGAAGAGGCTCGTTGGAACTGTGAACATGTCTAACGCTGATCTGAAGGATCATAGACAAGATCACCAGTTGCTTCTCGTGTTCAACGGACCCATCTAGGAAGAGGTGGATCTGGTGTTGGTTTAGGTTCAAAGGACTCATTTGGAGAAAGGTAAGCAGACAAAAGTGGATTTTCATCCTCATTGTCATCATCTGAAGAAGAAACTAGAACAAAAGAAGGCACTGAAGATGGATCGCAGGCCGAAGAAGGCACAAACGTCGAAGATCGATGGCAGGTTGAAGAAGGCACAACCGCCGAATTAGGCTCGCAGGCCAAAGAAGGCACAAACGTTGAATTAGGCTCGCAGGCCAAGATATTTTCATCAAATTTAACATCTCTTCTAATAATAATTTCATTACAATGTGGTTGAAGAAGTTTGTAACCTTTGACATCTTTAGAATAACCAACAAATATACACTTCTCACTTTTAGGCTGCAATGCTTTCCTTTTCTCATCAGGAATGTGAGCCCATGCTATACTACCAAATACACGGAAGCGACTTACATCTGGTTTAATTTTAGTCCAAGCTTCCTCCAGTGTTATATTTTTAAGAGCCTTTGTGGTAATGCGATTTACTATGTAATTTGCACAGTTGATTGCTTATGCCCAATACTTTAGATTTAAGCCCCTAGATTGGATCATACAATTCGCCATTTCTTTTAATGTGCGGTTCTTTCTCTCAGCAACACCATTTTGTTGTGGTGTATATGGAACARYGTGTTGCATTTGGATACCCTRTGTAGTGTAGTGACTTGTAAAATTATTGTTCACATATTCRCCTCCATTATCTRTTCTTAACCTTTGAATTTGATGTCCAGATTGCTTTTCTACAAGGGCCTTGTAGGCCAAAAACTTGTCAAAAAMTTCGCTCTTAAGTTTTAAGAAGTAAACCGAAGTACCTCTGGAAAAGTCATCAATGAAAGTTAAGAAATACTTGCATCYAGAAAAAGAAGRAGAAGAAAGTGGACCACACAAATCATTGTGAACACGCTGCAAAGGGCCCGAGGTGTGACAAGAGGCACGTTTGTCAAAACTGTCCCGATGATGTTTTCCAAGAACACAACCRGCACAAACACCATCTCTACATGAAACAAGAGGAAGAACAGTCACCATTTGTTGATTACATAGTTGTTGCAATGAGCGATAGTTTAGAGGAAATATGAGGGGGGCTAATGGGTTGTCATTTGTGSACATGTTGATTATCATCATGGTCAGGATTGTTSATGAWTGCAGCTATGTGAGACATTCTCCARCTTACAAACCTGTGAGATGTTGACCATTGCAGCTATGTGAGACTTTCTCCAGCTTACAAACCTGAGAGAAAGCCTCTAAGAAGGGTATGTGGTTCCTATCTGAGACAGAGYTGGAACGTAGAGATGACCTCCTCCATTCAAAGAGTGGAGAAGAACTCCAGATGATTACCCTGTGGGAAAGGCGATCYACTGAGTTGGACGTGCATGTGGCTGAGCACAAGGTGAACGTGYGAAATCCCAAAGTGTTGGGTGCATCGTCATGAGAACAGAAATGAAGATGATGTATTAGCCTCCTCTAAGCAGAAGAGTTGACGAAAAACTCCAGATGACWCTCCTGTGTAATGCAGTGGGAAAGAAKATATGTTGAGTGGACRTGCCTGTGGACGAGCACAGGTGAACGTGTGAAGAAGTGGTTCTTTTGTGTAATGCAGTGAGCCAGAGATATGGACATCCCTATGGATGTGCCCCTAGTGGATGAGCACTAGTGGGTGTATCAGATCCCTTGCTATATTGTTCAAGAGTCAGACCTGCCTGTAACCCTAATTGTAATGTAAAGGGTTTAGGTCGGCCCCACCTTAATGTGACTAGTAATTAATGTAAAAGATAATTAATCTGGTTAATATTAATTATATTATAAGCTAGTGAGGTCGGCCCTGTTGTGCCAATAGACACTTTTGTTGACAGGTTCAGTTTAATATAAGTAAAGGTAGATTCCCCATTGTGGAAACATATCTTTCATGTGAGTTTGGAAATTTCAGCAAGTACATCTTCTTGGGAGAAGTGTGCACCTCTCTTGGGCGCTAGTCTTATAGGGTTTGAGCACCCTCTTGTGTGCTAAGTCTTATTGGTGGTGAAGGTCTTTCTCTTGAAGAATATAGCAAAGGATTTGGCTAGGTTTTCTTCCCTTGTTGAGAACGGTTTCCCAGGATACTTCTTGTGTTCTTGTGCATGGTGTTTATTCTTGTGATCTTGGTTGCTGCAACATTATTGTTTATGGTTAAGACAAATGCAAAATTGAAATGAACTACATGCTTAACCTAACTTATTGAAAAATCAACAAGGATCATTGTCTCCATTGCGGGCCATGAGATATGATCTCCTCTAGTTAACCCTAGCCATGGGGGGGGTAACAGATCCCAAACAGTGTAGGGGACAGGGGGAAACCCTGTTTAACCCCAATGGTGCTCCTGATAAAATCTGATATACCAAGTATTGTGGGTAGATGACCAAGAACCGACTTGTATAGGCGCATAATGGCGGTCACTAAGGTCTTTCAGATGCCAATGTCTCTGAGTCTCTGGAACAAAGCCTCCTGAGGGACAGAATCGAAAGCTTTATGAAAGTCCACAAAGCAGCAATATGGTGGGGAACGGAACGTTACCCTTGTGAGGGCCCCCCAGTAGTACCCCTTTTCCCTAGGCGGTGACAACACGAGACTAGGGCACAGAAGTTGACCACCAAGGTGAAACAAGACAACAAACACAACTTCCCAAACCAATGATCCATTATCCAACTTCAACCAATGATCAACATCCACATGCCCTATTAAATTAAGCACAATACTTTGCATGAAAGAAGGACTAACATACCTCATGGTGATGTTGATTTACCATCTCCCATACATTGAGTTGTCTGGATGTGATGAGCCTTAGTTGATCTGTAGTTGTAGAGGCAATCTAAGGGGGGATTATGGGCTACCATCTGTGGACATGTTGATCATAATCATGGTCGAGATCATTGTCTCCATTGCAGGCCATGAGACATGATCTCCTCTAGTGTTCCACAGAGATGCGTCCCCCAGGGTGGGGGTTCCGTCCCCCACGTTTCCCACATCCCTGGAACGGGTGGACTCTTGGGGGAGCGTTTCCCCACGTCCCCTTTTTGGGGAGACGCATGGGGACACGACTCCCCAAGATGAGGGATGACTCTCCCCGAAAGGGAGACTCTTGTGCGTCCCCCCGAATTTTTTTTGCCTAATAAGGCTTAAAAAACAAAAATTTAAATTTAAAAAGAAAAAATTAAAAAACAAATATGTATATAAAAAAAAAAGATAAAAGTTAAAACACAATTAATTTATTAAATTTTAAAAGATAAATAATTAAAACACAACCAAATTTTAAAAATTGACTCCATGTGGGAGATGGATGTAGAGGATCGGTCAATGAGATTGACTCCGTGATAGTCATTTTGAAATTTATTTTCTATGTTCATTGTTTTTTCAGTTTTAACTTTTGAGTCTTGACTCTAGATACTGATGACCTTAGACCTTGACTCGTCACTCTTTACTATTTTAAATTTTTGAGTTTGAGTAATTCCAATTTACTATTTCAAACTTTAGTATCTACTATCCACTATTTTTCTTAGTACTAATTAATTAGATTCTAGAATGATAGATGATGGATTTAATTTTTAAATCAATGTATCAATATTTATTATTTTACTATTTTTGTTTCAACTTTCATTTATGATTTATGAATCAATGTATTTCATTATTGAATTTGAATTTGAATTTGAATTTGAATTTTGAATCATGTTTAATAGATTATATCATTTACAAATTTGAATTTTCAATTTACTAATTTAGTATTTTAGTATTTACTGATGAATTTGTATGGGATGAACATTGAATTGTTATTGTTGAGATT
>ML825043.1:0-30460 GCA_009831015.1 Picea engelmannii | reverse complement strand
TTCTTTACTACAACACTAAGTGCTTTTGGAATTGAGCATATATAGTGCGTGGCTACCTTTGAAACAAAAGACTTCCCTGGGTTGATAATTTATGTTTCACTTGGTTGTTTAAAATTAATTAAGCAATTATAGTGACCAACATCATCCAGGGTGCAAGTTTGGTAGTTGCAGTTGGAGAAGAAGGAAGAGAGAGAGGTACATTACTTGGGAGAGGATATTCTCTAGTGTTTGGTTTGTTGTCTTGGCATTGTATTGACTATCTGTATTAAGGAAGTTTTTGCTAGGTTTTCTCCTCCATGAGGGTTTCCTAGGATAAATGATGTGTCTCTTGTGATTGTTTTTCTCCTATTGATCCTATCTATGCTATGGTTATCTAGTAAATTGAAAAGAAACCTAATAATAGCTTAAACTCTAACATGGATGAAGACTGTTGAGAGAATCATTGATATATTATGGAGAGATCATAGGAGTTAATTAGAGACATGGTTGTGTATTAGTTGAAATTAATTAGCTAATTATGAAATAATTGTTATGGTCACCTATAATTATATAAGGGACCATTTGTAAGCAAATTGGATATACAAGAATGATCTTATAATAAAAAAATTCCCTTTCGGGGGATAGAAGCACATTTTTTGATGTCCCTTGCTTTGCAAATAATATTGTATGTGTGTTTTTTATTCTGATGCGCTTCTGACGCCATAATTTGGTATCATAGTGCATGGTTATGGTCCATGGATTTCTTGGGTTGTGTATGAGAATTTTTTTGTGTGTGAGAGTAAGGTACATAGAGTAGAGTAGTTTGTCAATCATTTGATCATATCTGTACAAGAGAGTAGATTCATTGGAGAGAATTATGAAGGAGACTATTGTTGGTGATTGAAGTGAGAGACTTATAAGGAAGGCCCACTGTGTGTTAAATATAGAGAGTGCACAATCTGTGTATTGCCTGTAATCTTCCAGGAAGAGTCATCATTGAAGGATCATAGTAGCCAAGGGAGTGGGCCATAATTTTATTTGTTTCTACAATGAGCTCAATTTGGATACAATATGTACGATCTAAAGGCATGGGGGGATACACAATTATAGGGTTCACTGTCGTCTATATCGTTATGAGAGATGACCCGAAAGGAAGTGAGATCATTGTACCTTGTGTTGATTTTTCAATAAGCTAGGCTTAAGCATGAAGTTCATTCCATTTTAGCATTTTACTTAAATCATAACCAATTATGTTGCAGCAACCAAGATCACAAGAAGAAACACCATGCACAAGTACACAAGAAGTATCCTGGGAAACCCTTCTCAACAAGGGAAGAAAATCCAACCAATCCTTTGCTATATTCTTCAAGAGAAAGACCTTCACCACCAAGAAAACCTAGCACACAAAAGGGTGCTCACAAACTCTAGAATACTAGCACCCAAGAGAGGTGAGCACTTTTCCCAAGTAGATGTACTTGCTGAAATTTCCAAACTCACACAAAAGATATATTTCCTCAATGGGGAATTTAGCTTTACTTATACTAGACTAGACCTGTCAACAAAAGTGTCTATTGGCACAATAGGGCCGACCTCACTAGCTCACAATATAATTAATATTAACTAGATTAATTATCTTTACATTAATTATTAATCACATTAAGGTGGGGCCGACCTGTACCCTTTACATTAAAATTAGGTTTACAGTAAGGTCTGACTCTTGAACAATATAGCAAGGGATATTTTACACCCACTAGTGCTCATCCACTAGGGGAACATCCATAGGGATTTCCATATCTCTAGCTCACTACATTACAAAGAAGAACCACTTCTTCACTAGTGCTCAGCTACTAGGATCACGTTCACCGTGCATGTCCACTCAACAAATCTTCTTTCCCATTGCATTACAAAGGAGTCATATGGAGTTTCTCATCAACTCTTCTGCTCAGAGGGGGCTAATACATCATATTCATTTATGTTCTCATGAAGATGCACCCAACACTTTGGGATTTCACACATTCACCTTCTACTCTGCCACAGGCACGTCCAACTCAACAGATCTCTTTTCTCATTGCGTTACACAGGAGAATCATTTGGAGTTCTTCTCAACTCTCTATAAGGAGGATACCATCTCTATGTTCCATATCTGTCTCAGATAGGAACCACACACCCCTCTCAGGGGCTTTCTCTCAGGTTTGTAAGCTTGAGACTGTCTCACATAGCTGTAATCATCAACATATTGCAAATCAAGGGATCTGTGGTCAAAGGTAAAAGGAGAAGACCACCACTATTGTTAAAGATAGATGAGCATGATCTAGTTTGAAATATTGAAGGCTCATGCGATATATCATGAGCTACCGTTTCAAATCCATGACATTGAAAATTAGAGAATGAGGGTGAAGAAAGAGCCATGTAAAGGTTTCATTGAAGTGATTGGTGTATTGACTTGCAACCATCAATTGGAGAGCCGAATCAATAAAATAAACTATTTCACTCTTTGAAGTTTGTGGGAGTTGCCACCATATCGAGTAGTAGTCTCACAAGTTACAGGTCATTGCATGCCATCAAGTGAAAAGAGGCGAGAGGTTGTCCATTAGTGATTTGTTTATATGGAGGAGAGATATTCTCTTGGTGTGTCGAACAAAGACCCACCGATGAATACAAGGAGGCAATAAGCCAAAGATTTCATTGGATGAATTTGATTCTGAGAAGAGAATTAGCAACAAGTGAAGTAGAGAAATGAAAAAGTTGACATGCCATTTCATACTATTGGGTGCTCAGTTGTTATTAAACATCTATCAATGCTTAGTCAGTTGATAACTTCGGGTCCAAGTTTTTGCAAAGCTCCTCCGCTTGAGACATTACAAACATGTGCAAACAAATAACATCTAGTGCATGCGGGGACAACACCAAAAGCAATGACTTGATCCAGGAAAAGGAGATGAGAGACATCATCCCTGAAGAGAACCAACTTGGTCTATGTATTTCATCTCAGGATTGAAAGGATTCTCATATGGTGCAGTAAAGATGAGGTAATTGCTAAAATGGTTTCCATATGCATTATGTTCTCGCTTCAAGATCTTATGGCTCAGGCTATCTTTATGAGAATACAAAATGTTGTCGCAAGAGTCGACTCTAGGCTGTAATAGAGCCAAGACTTAGCACATTTTAAATGAAATAATTATTTTTCAATTGATCAGTCATATGAGGCTTCTAGAATCAGGTCTGAGACAGACCTTTCACTCATTTATATATCATAAACGAAGAGGCGTGACCTAGTTTGCCTAATTTAATTAAAATAAGGAGGATGTATAGAAGATAGGGGATGAAGGAGATTAAAACAAAGAGTTAGGTATCTAATTATGATAAGTATAATCTTTATTTCAACAGAGGAATGACAAATAACTTCGAAAGACAAACATCCATATATATAACTTGTAATCTAGGTAGAAACAATCAAGCTACAGGTCTTGTTTTTCTCACAGCATAAACAGAGGAAAAGATGAACCTAAAAGGATGCCCAATAAATGACTATAGCAGAGGTATTACTGAATTAGAGGCATTACAAGATAAATATGTAAAAGAAGGAAGAAATAATGAATATGAACCTGAGAAAACAATACAAGAAAAGACAGAATTACATAGTGACGAGGTATAAAATTTCTTGGCATTTTATTCTAGATTTGTTGAAAGAAATGGCATTAAAAACCCATCCCCCAAAAGTTTCTCGAGCTGTCCCCCCCCCTCCATCTAAATAGATCTACAATCTATTTATTTATACAAAATTTGTCTCAACTAAAAAAACCCTTGGGTTACCCACAACCTCTGCCTAAAAATAGAACATGATCTTAACATTATGCATACGTTATTGGTTTTCAATTGGAGGTGTTGGCACTTCGCCTAACTCTTTTTTTGTTCCCGTATGTATTTACTATCTTTTGTTCAACATATATTCGTTACAGTTACCATAATCATTGGCACTATGATTGTTGTTGTTGACTACTGTAACACTTTTATAGGTTTTCTAAAGCTGCCATGCTCTGTTTCTTTTCATGAGATACAAATCCAGTATCCTTCGTATTAGTGATATGGATTTGTTGCGAAAAGAAGAATAGTTCTTTTTGTTATGTACTCATTGTCCAGCAGTCTATAATATGCCCTTGAGACATTCACCAAATAGCCCAAAACTATGAATTCTACAACTCAAAATCCACAGGTACAAGTCTACCTCGAGTCATTACTCACATCTATCTCTGGCATCATTATCCATATTTAAATGCTTATTGGATTGTCCTCGTTGCACTAGATATTGCTCTGCATATGGGAAACAATTGGGAAAAATAAAAATTTTCCAAATACTGTTATTGAACAATACTACTGCCACTCAAACATGTCTATATCAGTAAACCTTTGACCCTTTTCTCTTGGCTTGCTCATTAAATATATGACATTGGGAACCACTGTCATGAGGCTGGGAACTAGAACCATACGACCATGAAAAATTTGTTTCTAGTTCCTTCTCAGATGCTCATCTACTTCAGTTACATCAACATCCTCTAGATTCATTACTACAGGCAATGAAATTATCATTTTTGTACCATTTGCACATTAAGGTATTGTTGCTAATAACCCACAAAAACTCTTTGGCAATTTACAGGCATTTCTTTCTTGTGCGCATTTACCTTATACTCACAAATTGTTTCAATGGAAAACTCTATCCTGAGGATTATTAGCATATTCAAGTACTTTGACATTTTTATGTGCACTTGGACGCAACTCTGGATGTGATTCTTTCTCATAGACACTCTTATGTTCCATGTGTGTCTTTTTTTATCATGACCAACATCTTCACCTTTGAATGTTATAGTGAAGTTCGTGTCAATGTCAGTAAGTATCTTCAACATTCCAAAACCATGGGCTGACACACTCCCAACCCACCAAAACTGTTTGTGTCCTCATAGATCATCGATACCAACCCTGCTCCATTATATCTCCAACACACCAGTTGTAATAACGCCCCTAAAGGGAGCAATAAACCACAAATCGAATATCTGGAATTATAAATTTTCCATCGAGTAGTTACCATGCAATGAGCTAACCAGGGTGAGTACACCCATGATAATGCGTTTTGAAACCTGTCCAACTCTCTTCAGTATCTTCTCATCAATTCTATTATCTCTTCCTTTGCCACCTGCACATGAATACTCAGAAGCTCAGATTCTGCCCCTTTTTGTTTTTGACAGAGGGAGTTTTCATTTGACAACTGGAACGTTTAACCCATCAGCGTTTGATGTATAATGTTGGAACCCCGATTTCGGGCCTTCGAGCTTCGGGGGAAAAGAGGAGTGGCTTATTATAATTCCTCTGATGGTCAAAATCCCCAAAAGGAATGTGGTGCTTATGTATAACCCTGTTCTAGCTATTTTCTTGGCGTGTATTACACTCTTTTCGGGCCTTCGCGTGAGCTCCTCCTCCATGTGACTTAATGTGTGGCGCTTGAGTGCTTGATCTCAGCCGATTGGTGTCATATCACGGGTGTTTGGCCCTGGTGCTCCCATGGATTCTCTCCTTGGAGTTTTGTATGAGTTGTCTTGTGACTTGGCATGTGTATGGCTTGTGGTAGCTAGTTTAGAGATTGGACGTGAAGAGTAGTTGACCCAATAACTTTTATAAAAGGTGCAAAGGTTTGGCTAAATCAACAATTTTCTCTTTTTTTTACCAAACTCTAAAATTTTAATTTTAAATTATATAAAATAATTTTAAAATAATATAAAAAACAAAACTTTGTAGTTTGGTTTTTTCTTTTTTGTAATTTGACACTTTAGACTTATTTCGACAATCGAGGAATTGCGAACTAAGACCAATAGGAGACCTTGGGAAAATTTAAAGCTTTGATATTTTGACGGTAGATAAGTTCGACAAAAATAGCGATAGGTTTAGAGTTTTTACTGCAGCGGAAAGGTTTGTGTCGATTGACGCAAGGACTTAATGGTTACACAAGATTACGCCATGCAACATGGTTCTAAAACTAACTGGTGCAACTGACATAAATTTTGGAGAAAGACACTAAGTTTAGAAATTTTCAATATTTGTTCCAACATAGGCTCCATCTAGGGATGGTTCTTTCCTGTAAAGCGCCAAGAACAGTAGACCACATGGCTTCATCCATTGGGCGACTTGAAATCATCCTTATCAAACTTTGAACCCTGCCACTTTACTTGCATCTTTCCGAAAAAACAACGGTTGATGCATTCATTGGGATATGGAGTCATAATGCCTTAAATAAAAACCATACTGGATGCCAAACTGAACTGGAAACATATTGAAAACCATCGTTGTATTCTAATGCTTGAAGTCAATCTTATTTATATACATCGCCTACTCTAACTGATATCACTTCTTTGTTCAAGTATAGGAAAATTTCCAAATCAACCAAGCGAATGTCTGACTAACAAACTTAATTATGCTTCCATCTTTGAGAAAAAAAGAGATAGGAGCAGCTGCAAATTTCAAAACATACCCTGGGAGCAGGCACTTACGGTTTTGAAATTTAGACTTCAAGAACTTGGAAATAAAAAATTTAATGCCCCATTTTGACTCCATATAAACGACTATTGGATCGTAGAAGGGGAGAGATATACCACTTTTGCAGTTAATCCATACTTCCTCCTACTGGGCAAGTTGTATGAAATTCCTTTGTGCACTGCTGATTGTTTCTTCTTCTGGTGCAAAAATGTCGCATTGAAACTTACTGGTCTGTTGCTCAATAGTTGTTAAATAGGGAGGAGAGATCAATTGTTTCAGTAACCTTTGCTTATGTCTTTCATCTGCTGTCCAAAGATCTTCTTGATAGTTTTCATACATAGAATGATTTATTCCATGATGTTGTCGATTGATTTCCTGTTGAACCAAAGTTTCTTGTTGCTCATCATCTTCAGAAACACTTTCATCATATTCATCAAACAAAGGAGGATTGTCGTAAATTTTCGTGTGTGACGAAAAATAAATCTGCTCTTCTTGCTCTTCTGGATACTCATCATAAACAAGTTGCTCATAGCACGTTCTAGAACATTGAATTTTAGAAATTTTTGTCTTGTGGGGATATAGAAAAGATGGTTGAATATCCACGGACTGATTTTCATGAGTATTTACAACAATTATCATACCTGAAATCTCTATTACATTTGGATGATTACAATCCTCCTAAAACTCTTCATGAAATGGATTTTTGGCGACATACAATTTGTCATATTTCAGGGCCTTTACTTGATCATGAAACTGGTAAGTAAGGGATTCTGCCATAGCAAAATGACTATGTTCTATATCAACAAACAATGATTGTATATGACCTTCCATAAGTTGTTGGTCTTCATGAATATTTAAACCAATGATTTCATCATCATGTTGTACAATTAAACGATTTTCAACATCATTAATATTAAAAAACTCATTATGAATGTATTTCTCTTGAACAACAAAAGTAAAAATGGAGTCATATATGGATGAGCTTGAATCTAGCTCTTCATTTGAAAAAGTGTTTTCCTCCTCATCATTGCAGCAAATCTGGTTGTGATTGGTTTGAAGGCCTTCTGACCTTTCCGCTTCATCTTCATGGAGTTTGGTTTGATCTTCTTCTTGAATATGATCACAAGAGCTATCATATTCTACTTCTTTATCAACCAACTCTTCCTCATACTGATTATCTTCATCGACTTGAGAAATTTCTGATATTTCTTCCTCCTCTTCAAGAGGATTTGTTTGATCTTCTTGTCATATGAATTCTATATTGCAGCAATCTTCAAAAATGATTTCAGTTGAATAGATCCTCTTACAATGTTGATGAAAAAGTGTGTGAAAATATTTCAATGAAGGAATACTGGAATGGGGTAAAGATTTATACCAGAGTCTAGCATCTCTTTCCAACGAAAACATAAACAGTTTCATGAGGACATCTTCATGATGTACAACTAATTCATCCATGAGCTTTTGGAATTCAAACAAGTGTTGAGCAAGATTTTCGTCCTCATATCCTCCAAATTTAGGAAGGACATCTTCCCAAATTTTAATGTCTGGAATAGTTTTTGGAAAACCATAAACATTTGTAAAGTCCAGAGGAGCAAACCGCGCAACAATCCGAGAAATGAACAAATTCGACATTTTGAGACCAGTGGAGTCGCTAGTGAATCATGTAGAGTCTTTGAACCAAGGAGTTGTGAGGTGAATGATCACAACCAATTGAATGCCTATCCCTTGTTCACCATCAAGGAATAGATCTAAAATTTTTGTTGTATCCCAGGGAAAATAACTTCGTTCCTCTGTCCTCGGCAACAACGCTAGAAAATGTTGTCGCAAGAGTGGACTCTAGGTTGTAATAGAGCCAAGCCTTAGCACATTTTAAATGAAATAATTATTTGTCGATTGATTAGTCGTATGAGGCTTCTAGAACCAAGTCTGAAACATACCTTTCATTCATTTATAGATCATAAACGAAGAGGCATGACCTCGTTTACCTAATTTAATTAAAATAAGGAAGATGGATAGAAGGTAAGGGATGAAGGAGACTAAAACAAAGAGTTAGGTATCTAATTTTGATAAGTCTAATCTTTATTTCAATAGAGGAATGACAAATAACTTCGAAAGACAAACATGCATATATATAACTTGTAATCTAGGAAGAAACAATCAAGCTACAGGTCTTGTTTTTCTCACATCATAAACAGAGGAAAAGATGAACCTAAAAGGATGCCCAATAAATGACTATAGTAGAGGTATTACTGAATTAGAGTCATTACAAGTTGAATATGTAAAATAAGGAAGAACAAATGAATATGAACTTGATAAAACAATATAAGAAAAGACATAATTACACAGTGACGAGGTATAGAATCTCTTGGCATTATGTTCTAGATTTGTTGAAAGAAATGGAATTACAAACCCATCCCCCAAAAGGTTCTCAGGTTGTCCCCCCCCCTCCATCTAAATAGATCTACAATCTATTTATTTATACAAAATTTGTCTCAACTGAAAAAACCCTTGGGTTACCCACAACCTCTGCCTAAAAATATAACACGATCTTAACAATATGCATACATTATTGGTTTTCAATTGGAGTTGTTGGCGCTTCGTCTAAATCTTCATTTGTTCCTAGATGTATTTACTATCTTTTGTTCAACATATATTTATTACAGTTACCATAATCATTGTCACTATGATTGTTTTTGTTGACTGTTGTAACACTTTTCTATGTCTGCTAAAGCTACCATGCTCTGTTTCTTTTCATGAGATACAAATCCAGTATCCTTCATATTAGTGATATGGATTTGTTGCAATAAGAAGGATAGTTCTTCTTGTTATGTACTCATTGTCCAACAGTCTGTAATATTCCCTTGAGACATTCACCAAATAGCCCATAACTACGAATTCTGCAGCTCAAAATCCACAGGTACAAGTCTACCTCTAGTCATTACTCGGATCTATCTCTAGCATCATTATCCATATTTAAATGCTCGTTGGATGGTCCTTGTTGCACTAGATGTTGCTCTGCATATGGGAAACAATTGGGAAAAAGAAAAAGTTTCCAAAGACTGTTATTGAATGTACTACTGCCACTTGAACATATCTATATCAATAAACCTTTGACCCTTTTCTCTTGGCTTGCTCATTAAATATATGACATTGGGTACCACTATCATGAGGCTGCGAACCAGAACCATACGACCATGAAAATTTTTCTTCTCGTGCCTTCTCAGATGCTCATATACTCCAATTATAGCAACATCCTCTAGATTCATTACTACAGGTAATGGAATTATCATTTTTGTACCATTTTCACATTAAGGTATTGATGCTAATAACCCACAAAAACTCTTTGGCAATTTCTAGGCATTTCTTTCTTGTGCGCATTTACCTTATACTCACAAATGTTTTCAATGGAAAACTCTATCCTGAGGATTATTGGCATATGCGAGTACTTTGAGATTTTTATGGGAACTTGGATGTAGCTCTGGATGTGATTCTTTCTCATAGAAACTCTTGTGTTCCATGTGTGTCATTTTTTATCATGACCAACATCTTCACCTTTAGATGTTACGGTGAAGTTCATGCCAATGTTAGTAAGTATCTTCAACAATCCAAAACCATGGGCTGACACACTCCCAACCCACCAAAATTGTTTGTGTCCTCATAAATCATTGATACCAACCTCGCTCCATTTTATCTCCAACACA
This sequence comes from Picea engelmannii, assembly GCA_009831015.1. Lineage (NCBI taxonomy): Eukaryota > Viridiplantae > Streptophyta > Pinopsida > Pinales > Pinaceae > Picea > Picea engelmannii. Next base: position 20,258 of record ML825043.1, on the reverse strand, counting down.
CCAGTTGTAATAATGCCCCTGAAGGGAGAAATAAACCACAAATTGAATATCTAGAATTAAACATTTTCCATCAAGCAGTTACCGTGCAATGAGCTAACCAAGGTGAGGACGCCCATGATAATGCATTTAGAAACCCGTCCAACTCTCTTCTATATCTTCTCATTAGTGTTATTATCTCTTCCTTTGACACCTGCGCACGAATACTCAGAAGCTCGGCTTCTGCCCCTTTTTGTTTTTGACAGAGGGAGTTTTCATTTGACAGCCGGAACCATTAACCCATCGACGTTTGATGCGTAAGGATGGAACCCTGATTTCGAGCCTTTGAGCTTCATGGGAAAGGAGGAGTGTCTTATTAGAATTCCTCTGACGGTCAAAATCCTGAAAAGGAACGTGGCGCTTATGTATAACCATGTTCTAGTGATTTTCTTTGCATGTATTGCACTCTTTTTGGGCCTCCTCGTGAGCTCCTCCTCCATGTGACTTAATGTGTGGCGCTTGAGCGCTTGGTCTTGGAAAACTGGTGTCATATCGCGGGTGTTTGGCCCTAGTGCTCCCGTGGATTCTCTCCTTGGAGTTTTGTATGAGTTGTCTTGTGACTTGGCATGTATATGGATTTCAGTAGCTAGTTTAGAGATTGGACGTGAAGAGTAGTTGACCCAATAACTTTTATAAAAGGTGCAAAGGTTTGGCTAAATCAACAATTTTCTCTTTTTTTACCAAACTCTAAAATATTAATTTAAAATTATATAAAATAATTTTAAAATAATATAAAAAACAAAACTTTGTAGTTTGGTTTTTTCTTTTTTGTAATTTGACACTTTAGACTTATTTCAACAATCAAGGAATTACGAACTAAGACCAATAGGAGACCTTGGGAAACTTTAAAGATTTGAGATTTTGACGATAGAGAAGTTCGGCGAAAATGGAAAGAGGTTTAGAGTTTTTACTGCAGCAGAAAGGTTTACGCTAAATGGCGCAATGACTTAATGGTTACACAAGCTTACACCAGGCAACAAGGTTCTAAAACTCACTGGCTCAACTAACATAAATTTTGGTGAAAGACACTAAGTTTAGAAATTTTCAATATTTGTTCCAACACAGAACATCACATTCCCTCTCACACGCGTCACAACAATAGCATTGATGTTGCACATGCCCATAAAACTTTCTCCTTGTAGCATTTTTCAAAATGAGGATCGTGGGAGTCACATTAGCAGTCGCTTGGACAAATTTGAACATGGTTTTATTGGTGTTATACTACTTGTGGCTGTCAGGTTTCCATAAGAAGTCGAGGGAAGGATTATCTCGAGAGTACCTCAACGATTGGAGATCGTTTCTCCAGCTAGTGATTCCCAGCTACATATCGATGTGCTTGGAGTGGTGAGTTTGTTGGATGAAAGGAGAATATCTTAACAGCCAGAAAGATAACGATGTTGGCCTTGGAAGCAGAAACAATTGAATGGAAGAAGGTGGTTAGAAGTGTTTCATTCAGTGCAAAGAAAGCAATGAAATATGTGTCCCTTGCTTGCAAGTCAACACATCAATTACTAAGCAAGTTCAAAATGCTACAAGTGGTTTGTCTATCGTGGAGATGGAATATTGTTCAAGAGAATTCAAATCTTAATGAGATGGATGGAAACCCTGATAGTAGTCACAAAAGGTATATCACACAAATGCGACAAGATTGTGCAGCGGGGATACAATGCGTACCCTGAGCATGAAGACTCTATTCCCATCGAACACAAAGTTTCTAATGAATGGAAGAATAAAATTTCATTTGGAAGTGGGTACAACTTTCAAAAGGAGAGGTATGTTATTATTCCATGTTGGAAGAGTGATATTAAAAGAATGATATAATTTTTTCTCTTATAAGACTAACATATGTTCTTCAAGCGAGAAGTGTAAGAAAAAAGATGTTTACTTTCTAAAAACTTGGGATAGGTAATATATTTTCAAAGGAAAAAGTGAAAAGGGTTAGTCATGAGGTCTTAAAAGTAGTCTCATTTTTGTAATGAGACTTTTTTTTTTTTTGGGTTAAGAGAAGAAAAGTTATTTTTGATGCCTAAGTTTAGGTTGAAAGTAAGCACTAATGTAAAGAGATAAATTCAAAGTCAAGTACAAGTGTGAGTTGAAGGATGGTACTTATGTAATGAGGTAAAATTGAAATACAAGTCAAGTCTATATTAGAAGAGAGTCATATTAAAAGATGAAAGTCAAGAGTGTTGAGTCGAAGATCATATGGGAAAGTTGAGAATCTGAAATTAAAACACCCTTTTGAAAATCAATGTAAAGAGTCATGTAATGATGTAGTCAAGAGATATGTTTGTTGTTAGGAGTTAGAGTTATAGATTATTTTGATGTAATAAAGTTGATAGCCTAAGAATGTTATGGGAAAAGACTAGGGGTGCATAATCGGTGATACCCGACACCCTAACAAATTATGTTAAGTCATGTCATCAAAGAGTAGGAATTGAAGTCAAGAAGTCTATGTTGGAGTCAAAATAAGGTGCAAAGCAATTGTTGATGTAAAAAGATAAACTGATGAGTCAAGTAAAATATTGAGTGTCAAGTGCACATGTGGCTAGGAGATTTTGGTCATCATTAAGTCTTATCAATGTTGAAATTCAATCTTGTTAAGTCAAGTAAATTGTTAGAGATTGACATGTCTTGATTATATAGCAATGTAAGTCTAGTTTAAATAATTGATTTTTATTGTAATAACATTTTGTTTGACCAACTATTGTCACAAGTTTGAGTCTATGTTGGAACTAGCCATTTTGACATTAGATGATGTGCAAGAATCATTGAGTACCAGAAAAAATATGATGAAGACATGAGGAATATCATGATAAAGATCTCAAGCAAGTTGATGATAAAATACACAGACTTCGACAAGACACTACAGTGGAAAGAAGTTTGGTATAAAGGAAAGGATGCAGACTTCATAAAGGTGACTTAAAGAGAATAGAGGATTTATGGCAGAAACCCTAGAGCAAGAGAAGTTGTAACAAAAAGAAGAACAACTTCAAGCTATGGTTGGATAAAAGTTGTTAAGAAAACTCCACAGTTGCAAATGTGGGTAGAGTTGTCTAGAGAAAGGAACAGGCGAAGCTCTTGAGAGAAAGTGAGAAGATGTAGAAGCCTACAACTATGGAAACTGAGGAGTAGAGGAAGCTCAGAGGATTCTAGCGGAAGGAACCAAGAATACCAAATGGCCATGTTCATGAGAGAATCTTGGTGAGGTATTGTGTAGCAGAGTGAAACAGAGTTGTTCCTGCAGAGGCTATTTGCAGCTCATAGTGAGCATAGAGAAGCTCACCGAGGAATAAAGGATAATGACTATGGATAGTCAGGTAAAGGGTTGAAAAATAACCTACAACAAAGTGAAAGAAGACATAGACTCTGACGATGGGGAAAGTTGAAATAGAATGACTCTTATGTGTCAACGAAAGAAGAAAAAGGAGAAAGCAAAGGACATAAACAAGGATTCAAGGAAAGAAAAAGAAAGAAGTGGTAGAAGACAGACATAGAAAAACGTCAAAAATGAAGCAGCGAAGAACAAAAAAGTAAGCAAAACACGGTATTAAAAGTAATGTGTGATTTGAGATGTAGATACAATAAATTCACGACATATATAAGAAGTTTATTGGTCCTTGGATAATGTATTAATGATGATCTTAGTCTTATGTTTGTATAAAGACTAGATTGCTTAAATTGAAATGAAAGTGTGTGTACCCGATGTAAGCCTGATGAGGCATGTATTCCCCATAAATTGTAAAGTTCAGGGTACTCTAAAAAAAACTTTGTAATAATTTTTTGTTAGCTGAAACCACTAATGTAATGAAATCCATGAGAGAAAATTTTCTCAACTGTGGGCAGAACCGTCGATTTGAGGTAGTCCACATCTGACAGAAACGTCGATCTGAGGCAGTTAACAAAATTTCAAGTCATGAAAAGAGGCTTGTGTATTTGAGCATGAAAAAGAGATTGCAAGTCATGAATAAAGGACTTGTGTGAAGAAAACTGTGAAACAAAAGTTTGCAAGGTGACAGGGAGCTCATGGACAGAAGTCCATGAATAATTTTTGTTCCTTGGGAGTTTGATGCAGGAGCATTGAGAGCATGGCCACAGGTATGTCAAAGGCCCAAGATGAGGATGATGATGATGGTGATTCTAGGGGAATAAAGGTGCAGGTATGTGGATGCATGATGGAAGAATGGTTGATGAACCATGTACAAGAAAGAGTTTCCTAGTGAACTAGCGGATATAGCGGTTGGCAACCCATGTATTTCGGTGGATGGTTTCTCTTTTATATGGACTTCAACTTATATTTATGGTTGTAGGAATACGACGGAAATTAAATAATATTGAGAATGATGAAGACCCAAGATCGTGGAAAACCATAAAATAAGACCAAGGGTGTGGAAGAGAAAAGGGACCAATTTAAGAAGGGTACATTCTTATTTGTAATATTTAATGGAAATATGAAGAAAAATGTAATAATGTAGACTAATTCTAGAAGTCTATGTATGAATGAGTGATGGAGAGAAATGAGTAGATGTAGGGATGAATATTGTTGAGAGAATCATGGAGATATTGTGGAGAGATCATAGGAGTTAATTAGAGAGATGGTTGTATATTCGTTGAAACTAATTAGCTAATTATGAAATAATTGTTATGATCACCTATAGTTATGTAAGGGACCATTTGTACGCAAATTGGATATACGAGAATGGTTTTATAATAAAAATTCCCCCTTCAGGGGATTGAAGCATATTTTCTGGCATCCCTTGCTTTGCAAATAATAGTGTATGTGTGTTTTTAATTTCGTTGCGCCTTTGACACCATCAATTGTCATCTAGTCTCTTGTGGCATGCTATATTTGGGCACATCAGTTATGATAGTCTTCGTATGTTGAAGAAAAATGATGTTTCTGGTCTACCTACCATTCTATGGAATTTGAAGCGATGTGATGCATGTATCTTTGGTAAACAAAACCAACAACCTTTTCATGATTCCACTTCAAGAGCATGTAGAAAGCTAGAGTTGGTACACTCTTATTTGTGTGGCCCCATGCCTTTAACATATTTCTTTGGTAATAAATATATCATGGATTTTATTGATGATTACACTGAGATGTGTTGGTTTTATTTGCTGAAACATAAATCTCAAGCATTTGAAACATTTAAAAAATTTCATGTATGGATTGAAAATGAAGCACAATCTTGTATTGACACTCTTCATACTGATAATGGAGGGGAATATAGTTCTAATGAGTTTGAAAGATATTTTTTCCAACATGGAATTAAGCATCAAAAGAATTGTTCCATTCAATCCTAAAAAAAATCGTACAACAGAAAGAATGAACGAGACACTCTTGAATATGGTACATTCCATGCTATTTTTCAAGAATGTGAAGTTGATGTTTTGGGATGATGTAGTTCTGTGTGCAATGTATTTGAGTAAAAAAATTCCATATCATGCTCTTGGGAACAAGACTCCTTATGAAATTTGGTGTGACCACATTTCTTCGGTGAGGCATTTCAGGGCTTTCAGTTCCACTTGTTATGTATTAATCCTAAGGAGAAAAGAAACAAACTAGGTGAAAGGATTCAGAAGTGCATCTTCTTAGGGTACTCAAATACCATCAATGCATGTCATCTTTACAATGAGATAAATAAAAAGATCATTCTTTCCAAATATGTGAATTTTATTGATTCCACTAAAAATGACAATATTGTTGAGCAACATTTTGATCATGTTGATAGATTTACCCATGTAAATATATATCATGGGTTTGATAATGAAATTCCACATCTTGGAGCGGGGATCCCTATCTTGGATAAATCTTTGGAATCTCCTTTTGAAGTGTCATCTCCCTCATGCGGAAGATCCAACCACTTCACTAGAACACGAGGTTCAATTGGATGGTGTTATTGAGAGGATTGAAAGGTTGAATCTTGATGGGAATGTAGCACCATCTCAATTTGTTGACCAACATGGACCATCACATAAATTTCCAAAGTGGGTCATGAAGATGCTTGAAAGTGTTTGTCCTAATGACGATGGAAATATAGGAACTAGAATGATAGGAACTAGAATTCCAACAAGACAAGGTGATGGAGGTGATGTAGATGATTCAGATTCAGGTGATGTTAATAATATGGAAGTGTCATATGATGGTGAATTGAATTTATCTACTAACTTTGAACCAACTTCCTTTGAAGAAGTTGTTTCTCATGATGAGTGGAAAGAAGCTATGCAGAAGGAGTATGATGCTCTCATCAAGAATGGGACATGGAATTTGGTGGATCCTCCATTTGGAACCAAACCAATTGACTACAAGTGGTTCTACAAGAAAAAGTACAAATTAGATGGCTCACTTGAAAAGCATAAGGCAAGGCTTGCGGTGAAAGCATATGCATAAAAAAGAAGGAATAGACTATGAGGATACTTTTTCCCCCATAGAAAAATGGGCTACCATTTGTGCTGTGTTGTCTTTAGCAGCACAAAATAGGTGCAAGATTCATCACATGGATGTGAAGATATCCATATTGAATGAATATTTGAAAGAGAATGTCTACATGTCTTAACCAAAAGTATTCGTTGTGGAGATTCAAGAATGTAAGGTATGCAAGCTCATCAAACCTTTGTATGGCCTTAATCAAGCATCTCTCATGCATGGTATGAAAATCTAATTGAGCATCTTTTAAAAATCAACTTCAAGCATTTTAATCTTAATGATGCAACTTTGTTTATCGTGAATGTTGGAAAAATTGTTGTATATCTTGTGGTGTTCGTAGATGATATTTTGATAACAAGGAACAACGAAGCATATATTGCATCCTTAAAGAAAGAATTGAAGAATGTTTAGAGTGATCCATCTTAAACCAGCCTAGATCCTTCTTAACCCGGGATCTATCAAGCGCCGAGAGGGATCAAATATCTCGAGGTGAAAACCTCTTTTAGAGTGAAAAACTTAAGGAGAGGTTTGCACCTAGAAATATTTGATCCCTCTCGACACTTGATAAATCCGAGGTTAAGATGAATCCATAATGGTTTCAATATTAATTCAAATTCAACTTGGCCTTGTCGGTTTCAATATTAATTCAAATTCAACTTGGCCTTGTCAAGAATAGCAAATGACCCCTAAACGTTTCACTGAATTCAGTGGAGTTTTTTGGCTAAATACAAAACACCACACACTAATTAAGAAAAAAAAATTAGAAGAAAAACTATTTATAGCTTGAGCTAGAGTTAAAAAACAGAATACCATAATGCATGCTCCATTGTTACCATAAAAAACATGCAAACCTTAGAAAACACGTAAATAATCTCTGAACCTACTCATTAGATACGGTGACTGCAAATGTCTGTACTAATAGAAGAAAATGTGAACTGGTGAGGATGGTTATCAGAGAGACAGAGGCTGCCATTAGAGATGGCTACTAAAGCATTTTTCAAACGCAGAATTCACATTATATGAATGCTTTGAGCTGGAGAAGAGAAAGGAAAATGTTAAAGATCAAAATCTACATGATAAACCATACTACCAGGAATTAAAATTTTATAGAGTAGATTCAATAATCAACAACTTTACGGAGTTAAGATGGATCTGTAGTTGCGGAGTTACATACTAAGAATATGTTTTAAGTAATTTTTTTCAAGTATGTTATTTATGATGACTATTACTTCTTTGATTAAGTTATTTAAAATAAATCATTATAATTATAATTATTATTGGTTAAGTTATAAAGTTTATGTTTATTAAAATTGTTTTGACAATAAAATTTAGTATTTTAGGCTTATTGTTATAAAATTAGTTTTCTTCTTTAAATTAATAACAAAAAAATGGATTTTGAATTTCTCTTAAAAATTAATAATTTCCTTATAGTATATCTTTTTCTCGTTATTCTAATTTTATTAGCCAAATATAAATAAACTTAACTATCAAGTTAAATTAGCTTATCAGAGTTAATGTTCACTAACCAAGGCCTCCTTATTTGCTTGACTCTTATGTACGTAAATATTTGTGAGGTTTTTATTCACTAAGGCATTTGCAGAGATCATCTCTACCGTCTTTCTTGATTTGATCTTAATATTTCAAATTTACTCTTCATTTTCAATCCTTTAACTTGCATTATGATGATCACGGTTTGTTGAGACCAAATTTGGAACTTCAAAGAATTGATAAACAATAAAAAAATTTAAGCTATGAATCTCATTTTGCATTAATAGTCTCAAATAATATCTAAAGAGCTATGAATCCCATTTTCCCATTAATAATGACCTTAACCATTATGAATCCCATATTTGCATTAACAATCGGGAATTTCAATAAGTTGTCTTTTATTAATATGGAGATCTATGATTTGAGAAAGATTTAAATCAATTTATCCTCTACAACAAAGCATTTATCAATTGACTATTCGGTAATCACGGTGATGGATTGTTTGTGCAGGTTGTTACACCAGTTGGAATGATTGCAAGTGAAGAATAGGTGAATGTCGTAGAGGAAGCTATGAAACTTACAGAGATCGAACCCATGACTGAAAATGCCTTCGACTAAGAAGCTCTTGCCTCTACTCCTGCTAAGAATGTTCCTACCACATAGAAAACACTGGATGAAAGTCCTGCCCCGAGTGAGGATTTTGTGGAGGAATTAAGTGTAACATCCCCTGCCTCGGAACCCGCAGCAAAATCTACTTAGCTGGAATCTGAGGACGAATCCACCCAAGTCGGCGATGAACCTAATCCTACTAAATAAGTGTTTGTACCTGAAGCTTATACCGAAAGGGTAGTTGTTGAAATGAAAGCACAAGAAAACGTTGAATAATCATTGGCCAAAGAAGAAGCACCAACGGAAATTCTAGAAGAAAAAATTATATTAGTTGAAGAGAGTGTTGTTCCAGAATAGCACGGGCACCTAACAGAGAATGGCATGGTCAACGAGCGCCTGGAAACAAGTGGCATTGGATTTGATAGACATAAACCCATAGAGGCCACCAGACCATTTGCCTCTCTTTCTCTAGAGAAGCAAGCAGTTGCAACTCAGAGATAAAGATGGTGAGTTGCGTGAGCATAACTAACGTGACAGTGATGGAAAATCCCTCCATGTTTCCCAATCCATTTCAGTTGGATATCTCTTATGAGAGCCTTATACCCCTCAAATATGATTTGATAATATTTTGTTGATAGGAAAATTGTTGATAGACAAATAATAATGAGAGAGAGAAAATCATTGTTATATAATTTTGATGCAACAAAATATTATGTGAACTTATATGAAAAAAAGGGGGACATGAAGAAAATAAGATATTTTTAAAAAAATATTTGAGGACAAACATTATTTTATGGATTTTAGGTAAAAATATTACACTAATATGAACTAAAAGAATGAATATTAGATCGACATCATGTAAGAGTTTAAAAAATATCATGCAAGAGTTTAAAATACATGTTGATACATTATACTTATACCCTCCAATATATGTTAAGGACATCATTTATAGGTGGATAAAGTGTATGAGAAGGACATCATTTATAGGTGGATAAAGTGTATGAGAAGACATTGACAAATATTTTGGAGTTCTTCCACCAAATACTTTATATGACCAAACACGGTTTCTTATACTATGCATACTAAAAGAAGTTCTTCCACCAAATACTTTATATGAACAAAAGTGGTTTCTTATACTATACATACTTTTTTTTCAACATGTGAAATGTCGAGGGAAACTCACCTGATACTTCCCCACTTCGTGGATGATATGAGGTGCTAAACCGCAACCCCAGGGACCCAAGCTAGGATCGAACCCGTGACCTCTCCCCGAACCGAGAGAGTGTGCGCACGTCTTGCCAACTGAGCTAACCCATGGGGCTTACTATACATACTTAAAGACAAAATAATGTGATATTTCCATGATTTGAATTACTTATATCATATAATATATTATTAACTAGAACTTATTAATAAGTTTTTATTAAAAGATTAAATTTTCATATTTGATGGGATTTAGATAGGAAGTTTATTATTTTAATTAGTCCTTTTGAGGATCAAAATGATTTGTAAGTTGTGCATAGCTTATACAAAAATAAGTAATGTTCACCTTCCAGAGCTTTCTCTTCCTACCAATGATATTATGATATTATTGATAACCTTGTCATCTTTTACATCATAAATTGTGATAATAATATTTTACATTAAACTAAGTGAATCTAATCTAAGATGCTCCATCCATTTCGATAAATTCATGTTGATTTGTATCCAAATAAAAAGAACATAAACTAGAACCAAATTACATAGTTTGAATTTATAAACAATGAAAAACATGCATCACTAACAAACAATTTTGATTCAAAAAAAATGATATTTAGGTGTATATTGAGTGTAAAACATGCATCATAAAAGAACAATGTAGAGAAAATGATATTTAGATGTATAAACAATATTACTCACTTTACGTCATACAAGTATATTTTCGAGTCTATATACATTACAAACTTGTATTAAGATTACACATTCAATCCTTATCAAGAATAAATTAGAATTATTCATGATTACATAAAGATATTTAAATTTATAGACAATAAATTTAAATATATTGAAAATGAACATAAAATCATTTAAATTATGGATTCATAATTAATACGATTAAGATTTATAAACAAAAAGGATTTTTAGTACATTACTAGACCTTGTAAAAGTTTTTAAAATATTGAAACTAAATTCATAAAATTAAAATAATATTATGCATCATAACTTGGAATAATAATATTTTACATTAGTTGGATTATGGTTTAGGGACAGTTCAAGTTTAATGTATTATACCGTCTAAAAATTATATATAAATATATTTGTAAATTTTATTTATTTTACTTTTATTACTTCGGCATTCTCATTCGCTCGTTTAGAGAGTATGCTAGTATTACCAAGAGTGTATAGATACTAGAATGAATTCTTGGTCAATATTACTTAATGTGTCTCATACACAAGAAAAAAACAAAAAAACTCTTTAATCTTGAAAATATAAGGAAAACGCTACATATACAAAAATAAATTAAAAGGGAAACGACAAAACAAATTAAGAGAATAAGACAGTTGCTTTTCATGAGTACATGTGGAGAGTAAATTTATTACAAGAAGTGAATGTTGTTTTTCCTTTCTGACCCATCCAATCAAAACACATGGCAAAGTACATGACAACGTTTGAGATGGTAAATTGAAATGATTTCTCTTATGAAAATAAACTTAAAATTATGATCACCAAATTAATTAAAAGCTAGTAAAATCTCTGCATAGACAAATCTAATTATTCTCTATTTTCAATTTTCAAAAAATGAAAGTATTGTTTTTTGTGTAGGGGATTCTCTTACATCTTCTAACTAAATCTCAAACATATGTCTTTTTCTTCTTGGTGTTGACACGAAAGCCATATCCATGTATATTCCTTTGTGTTTTCATTATGCTTTTTTTTCTTCTAGCATAGTCTCCTAACTTGTGGTTGGCGAATGTTGATAGGTATCAACTGTTGTTTGAGCGATTGTTCTTTCATTTGGTTTAATAAAAAAAATTCTCGCTGTAAAAAAGCATACAATGATGTCATTATGCTCATCCTCCCATTGAGTAAAAAATAGACAAGATCGGATCTATCCAAAAAAGGATTTGCATGCATTTTCCACTAACTACTCCCAACCAAGCATATTGAAGTGAAATGGTAATTAAACAAGAAACAAGCTTCAAAATTATAAGAATATATGAAGGGATAAAACATTTATCCTCGCCCAATCAAACACATCTAAACGAAATTCATTGAAACCATGGACATGGAAAAAAGAGTACAAAGCAATAAATAATGTATTATTTTATCCATTTCCAAGTTTACCCAATCTTAAAAAATTGTATTAAAAAAACAACTAAAGGTATTGAGAGAGTTGGACCCTATAAACCAAAAAGGACATTGATGCATTGCCCAACTGCAAATACACACAAAACTATATGTGCACAACACTATACAAACTCGAAGGAAAGCAAGGGACACCAAGAATTCACTCATAATCCCCCCGAGGGGATATTTTATTAATCAATCATTCCTGTATGTCTATTTAGTGTACAAATGGTCCATTTTATAACAATAGGTGACCATAACAATTATTACATAATTAGATGGTTGGTTCAAACAAGCTCCATAACTTCCTCCACAATATCTCCATGAATCTCTCAAGTGAGCATTTCCTATGTAGCAAGCCTCCGCACCTACTACCCAATACCTCATCAAGTTTTCTGATGAGCTTGACCTTTTGGTATCAATGGTTCTCTACTCTAGAACCTTTCGAGCTTCCTTTGCTCTTCAACTTCCATAGATGTAGGCTTCTACACTTTCTCACTTTCTCTCAAGATCTTTGCCTACTCTTGTCTCTAGAAAACTCTACCACATTTGCAACTGTGGAGTTGTCTCAACAACTTCTACCCAACCGCAGTCAGAAGTTGTTCTTCTCTCTGTTATAACTTTCTTGTTGTAGGGTTCTGCAACAAATCTCCTTTTCTCTTGAGGTATGCATATTTTTCTCTTTCTGCATCAATCTTACATTTCTTTTTCATGGAGTCAACATCACATTCATTCTTCATCAGTATTCTTTCTGCTATCATCTTCTTCTTGCATAATTCTTTCTTTGAATCTTCCACACAATAACTTCATAAAATTGTTCTTGTAGGTGGGATGTCTTCCTCCAACAAGACATCTGCAATCTCTTACAATTACATGCTTATAAAATAAGCTTCTTGTTGGGTTGTGCAAAAACAAACAAGACACCTATGACCTTGGTTCGACAAACTTAATTGACACACCATTGTCACGATTTGACATGATTCGATTTAAATTGACTTTAACTTCACTTAAATTTGACTCCAAACTCTCAACTTGACTGCAATTCCTTACATTAACAATTCTCATGTAATGACTTAACCACAAATTTAAACCTTGGGTGTCTGGTACAACCGATCATGCACCCTTACAAATCAATGACTTGAATTCATACTCTCAACTTCAATTCTTTATATCAATAATTTAACTCTACTTTTAAATTGACCTCCGATGTATTTGACTTGAACATTAACTTGACTCCATTTTTTAATTGACTTTATCTTGGCTTTAAAATGAATTTACATATTTACTTTAATTTCCTTTTTGGTTCCAAGCAATTCTTTCATTACATGGACTTCACCTAACTTAGTTCCCAACTGAGATTTGAATTTAACTCCACAAAATCATGTGCAGAGGTAAGAATTTTATTGGTTGCTCCTTGACTGCGCAAGGGTTATAATACCCAGGGTTCGGTTTGACTGTGACCAAAAAAAACCTCAAGACACCGGCCCTTGTAGTATCACTTGCTTGCGCAAATGAAGTCTCACCTGAGTTATCTATTGGGGTTGCAAGAACTAGGTTTTTGCAATAGTAAGGGAAAGGGAGGCTAATGCATGAATCATTCTTCCTAATCTTAACTTATGTATGTTCTTGATTATTACCTAAACTATCACAACCATACATGAAAATTACAACATAACCAATCCATAGACTAAATTCATTCTACGAATTATATCATCATTCATGAATGCATAAAGACAAGTAAGAATACAAGACACAATATCCTCTCTAAACTCCTTCTTTATTCATCTTCTTTCTTACTAACTAACTATTACATTCACGATATTTCCATAACCTCAATTCTCTTTCATGTGCACACTCTCACACTCACGTACGCATATCTCTCTCTCTCTCAATCCCATTACATATTTAAACCCCAAAATCTAGGGTTTAAAGTTCTATTCCTATATATCCCAAAATAGCCCATTACAATGCATGGCATAGCCATCTTCAGTTAACTGGCTATTTGTCTTATTCTACTTCTTTTTCTCCATACAGTTTTTTTGTTGTCCTTCTATTTATGGAAATTCGCACTATCGTCGTTTGTATTTCCTTTTCTCGCTCGCTTGCTTTATCCTTTTGTCTTTGCGTTGTTGTCGTCCTTCGTGTCCTTCTGATCCATTTCTATCTTCTGCGCAAAAACTTTATTCTGTGCAATTCATTCCTTCTGTACGCTTCCTTCCTTCTGCACTCTTCTTTTATAAAAATTTGTGTCCAACAAGCCCCCAACACTCATCCGTGGCTCATCCCAAGCCACTCAAGACTGTTTCTTGTTCTTCCATGCTGTAATGAACTATTGCACCATAGCCTTAGTTGTTTCCACCTCTGTGACAATGGTGGCCTCTTTGGCGATGATCTCCTCGGTGGCCTACTCGGTCAAATCATCTAGTTTATTCTCTGTATCAGCCATGGCTTGCTTGACCTTCTCCTAGACAGTGGCCAAGTATCCAATAATATTTACCGCTTCCTCCTTCCTAGGTCCAAGTCTTTGTTGAAGGACCTTATGTTGGTCCCTCAATCGCTCTGCTTCAACATATGCTTGTCACTATGCCAAAATGGTCGCCATTCATTTGACCGATGGCAAGGTTGACGCATTTATGTCGCCTCATTGGCTTGCTCTTGCGTTGCTCGCAGTTTGGCCTTTATGGCCTGCATTTGTGGGTCTACCATGAGTTCTTGACCAAATTTGGCGCTTTCCTCGCAAAGGCGTGTGCAGTCATCTCCAAATTTCTTAATCTTGGCAATTGCTATTGTTTCTATCCACAGTATACCCTCACGCACCTCAGGTGGCATGCCTAGTGTGGTATGTTGTTGGATATCCTGGACCTACTCTCAGAATCTCTTCATAACATCCCCAATATTCAACAATTGTTCCTCCATGGTGGCCTTGACGACCAGGGGGACTTCGGGTACTTTCTTGTATAATTGTGGACAATGGCCTGGGTCTTCTATACCATAGCATCTGCATCATCCTTCTCCTTTTGGGCTTTCATTTCCCTTTCTTCTGTGCTCTCCTGGGTCTTCATAATTTCTTCCATTTTGTCTTCAAGCTCCTTCTTTTTTGGCAGGACAGTATCATACTTCCTATGTATGTGGGCGCTTTCATCCCTCAATTTTACTAAATCTTGGTGTGTAGTGTTGCCTCGATGTCTTATCTCATGAACCAAATGCACTTGGATTTCCTCTATAATGTGAATGGGTAAGTTGGAGACGATGATATTAAGTTGGCCTAAGCATGCAATTTGTTCCTGCAATGCCCCTGCTGGTAACTCCAACGCGGATGCCTCAAGTTGTATAGTGCGATTCTCCCCTAAGAGTTGGATTAAAGCTTCCTGCGCATTGACCTCTACTATCCTATGTGTTATGGATGGGTCATCCCCTGTCTTGGGTTTTTTCACAATGCATGTTATATCTAACAACTATTGCAGGACTCCTGATTGATCCTGAACCTTCTTTTGGTGGTCACCGTTCTTTGTCGCAACTTACTCCCAAAGATCTTTGGTGGAATCGTGGATCAAGAACCCAATGTGATCCAAATCATTGTCACTCAAGATATAAAATGGGGCTTGGCATTTTGATTTTTCTTTCTTTTGTGCCCCCCCTTTCTTTTCAGGCGTCCCTCCTATCTATTTTGGCTCCTGATCTTTCCTTTTGAGGCCAAATTCAGGGACTTTCATTTTTCCTTGTTGCTTGTCTGTGCCATTTGTTCAGCCCAGAGCCTCTTCCTCCTCGCTTTGTCCTTGGTCTTCGTCCTCCTGGGAGGAACCTGACTTGTCGGCTTGGTTATTCCAATCATCCTCCCAGTCATTAATTATGGCATCCACCTCTTCCATTGCTAGCTGGTAATTGGTTGGTAATTCTTTTCGCGCAAGATCCTTATTGGCTTGCACATAGAGGTGGTGCATGTCGGATTTGAACCGTGCGATGTCCCGATAGGAAATAATGGCTTCCTTAGGAATTCATACTGTAATCTCTACCCCTTTTGTTATGAACTGAAAATATGAGTAAAAAACAATGTTGGTATTAGTCTTCCTTCTTTTTATGGTGGAGTGCCATAATTTGGAATATCTAACAACAAATGGACTGTGACCTGAAAAACGCATGCGCTAGTAGAATGTGGGTTCCTGACATCCGACCAGTGCAATAAGAATAAGTAGCCATGCGTAATGAAATTCCGTGCCTTTTTCCTGGACTTCTATGAAATCCTGCAAGAATTGATTCACGAGGAATTTTTCCCAGTTTATCCGCATGCCTTCCTTGCATCTCTCTGCCGCAGAGATGATTGTCGCTCATACCTCGTCCTTTCGACATTTTTCGACAATAATTTGCAAGACAAAACCTACTTCGTGAGCCTGACTTCTTGGTCACTGATGCTCTTTACATACATACCGTGTTTTCCTCTGAATGTATCGTACTTATCCTTGATGGTCTCAAAGAGGGCTCGCTCTCTCATTTTGAGAAAAAGTAAGGCTAGGTCTTCTCCTGCCTTGCTCAACCCTGTAATGCATGCAATTAGTGTTGTATCAATTGAAACTGGGGCTTCTAGCCAAAGTGTTCCCCCATGGACACAATTGATCAATACCTTGACATGGAAATTGATTTCGTTACTCTGTCCGAAATGTGGAATTTTGAACAACTTAAGTATCCCTACTTTCTCCATTTCTAATTCCTATTCCTACGCTTCCACTCGAGTTTTTCCTGTAGCGGGGTCTGTCTTTGTGCATAAATATTGATCCCTGGTGTGTTTGTGCTAAGTAGACATGTATTATCTTACCTTAACTTCCTTGTCCAATATGTAACTTGTTAACTAAATGCTCCTTAAGTGCCAAATCTGCATAATGATCCTCCTTACGTACTGTTGATCAATCCAGGATTTTCGACAACTTTTTGGATTTAATGCTTCTATGGTGCTTTAATGACTCGTCAGGTCAGTCGTCCAGCTGTATTTTCCGTGCATGAGTGTAGTTAACGATATTTTCATGCCATCTTGTGCATTAATATGTTGCTCATCGCAGGCGGGCCTATCCACATCTTCTCGTTTGAACTTGACATAGTGTTCACTTCATGTAAGATGATCAGTCCAACTATGCAAGTTCTAATACCTTGGGATTCTGCTTACTCTTTTTTTTTTCTCCTATCACTACCTTTTTATTGTTTTACTTTCCTTTTTCTAATTTTTATTTGGTTTTTCTTACTTTTCTTGCTACTATGGTACACTTACTATAATAAAGGGGTTTTTGGGCTACACAAGTCATTGCGCAGACGGTCGACTGTCTCTATAGAGCTTCATCCAAATTCCATTCACCATTATGTCCAAGATCTGTCCATCCAAGGTTCCTAACCATGCAATACCTATCTCTGTTATCTGCTGGATCACATATGGCCCTAACCAGTGCATGCGAAACTTCCCTAGGTGTTGTAGATACTTGTTGTCGTAGAGTAGTACTAGGTCACCAACTTGGAATTTCGTAGTTCTAATATGTCGATCATGTCAGGCCTTCTCTCTAACTTTCTGCATATGTTGATGGAATCCAGCTAGAAACTTGTCCTCCTAAAGCTGGACTAACTATGCCCCCTACGCGGGGGTTTGGGGGAAGCGCCCCTGAGAAAAGTGTTTTGCCTCAGGAAATGTGTCAAATTTTTGCCTCGTTTTTTGTGTCCATTGTTGGGCGATTTTTCAGCACATGGTTTCTTGTCGATGGTTTTCTATTTTTGATTAAGGAATTAGGGTTGTTGACTAATCCAGGTCATTGGGTTAGGGTTTTGGATGTCACTGGCTCCTATATGTATATTATATTGTAAACAATGTATCACAATGAATGAATTTAGAATATGTTGGTTTTCCTGGTTTGGGTTTCGAGGGGAAAAATCTCTATGTAATGTTTGTATTTTCCATTGTATCTTTTTTGTTCTTTTACTGAAAATCTATTTACAGTAAATATTGTACAAGGTTAAAATCTACATGCAATGCACAAACTAGGTATAATGAACTCCATTGGCATTAATGCTTCCTATCCATAGAGCAAACATAATGGTGTCTACCCTGTCAACTTCTTACTTGTAGTTCTGTATGCCCATAGTATTGCAGGGGTGCGTAAATCCCAATCCTCTCTTCCAACATTGCAAATATTTGTCAAAGCATTCTCCAAAATTTTACTGAAATCTTTTATGTTCTTTTACTAAAAATATGTTTGCAGTAAATATTCTACAAGGTTAAAATCTACATTTGGTATCAGAGCTTTGTTGGCTTCAGGGGGACACCTTTGTGGTCAAGGGTTTGGCTCGAGACTTTGATAAGCCTTATTACAGTGGGAGATCTGTGGTATTGATTTTTCAGGTGAAAATAAATGTCAAGCAATTTGAAAATGGAGATCGAGAAGTTTAATGGGAAAAGTTTTGAGATGTGGAAGCTCAAGATGGAAGATTTGTTGGTGGATAGAGATCAGTGGATAGCGGCAGATCCAGGTACTATACCTACAGGAACTTCAATAGCTGACTAGAAAAATTTGGATTGGAAGGCGAAGAACACAATCCGACTGTGTCTCTTAGATTCAATATTACTGAATGTGTCAGAAAAATCTACAACCAAGGATTTATGGGATAAGTTGGGGAAGTTGTATCAGTTGAAGTACCTAGTAAATAAACTATTCATGAGAAAGAAGTTGTATAATCTGAGGATGAGAGATGGAGACTCGGCGGTAGAGCATTTGAATGCTTTCAATACTATGGTAAGTCAGTTAGTATTTGTTGAGATTAAAATTTCAAATGAAGATAAGTGTATCAGTTTACTGTGTTCTTTACCAGACTCATCGGAGAGTCTGGTTGTGGCCATAGGTAGTAATACAACTGCCTTGAAGTTTGATGAAGTGGTATAATCCTTGTTGTCTAAGGAGATGAGACAGAAGAATATGGAAGGACAGAGCACAAACGCATTATTTGCAAGAGGACTCTCCCAAGAAAGAAATAGATCTAAGTTCTCAAGTGGTAGATCTAAGTCTAAGGGTAGATCTAAATCTACTGAAAATTTTGTAAAGGGTGCAGGGGTTTGGGGGAAGTGCCCCCGAGAAATTGGTTTTTCCTCGGGAAATGTGTCACATTTTTTCCTTGTTTTTCATGTTGCCTCGATTTTCGTGTCCATTGTTGGGTGGTTTTTCGGCACATGGTTTTTTGTCAATGGTTTTCTATTTTTAGTTAAGGAATTAGGGTTGTTGACTAATCCAGGTCATTGGGTTAGGGTTTTGGATGTCGTTGGCTCCTATATGTATATTGTATTGTAAACAATGTATCACAATGAATGAATATAGAATATGTTGGTTTTCCCGGTTTGGGTTTCCAAGGGAAAAATCTCTGTGTAATGTTTGTATTTTCCATTGTATCTTTTATGTTCTTTTACTGAAAATATGTTTACAGTAAATATTGTACAAGGTTAAAATATACATGCAATGCGCAAACTAGGTATAATGAACTCCATTGGCATTACTTCTTCCTATCCATAGACCAACCAGAATGGTGTCTGCCCTGTCAGCTTCTTACTTGTAGTTATGTATACCCATAGTATCGTAGGGATGCGTAAATCCCAATTGTCTCTTCCAACATTTCAAATCTTTGTCAAAGCATTCTCCAAAATTGTATTGAAAGCTTCTATTGTGCCATTATCTTGAGGGTGATATGGTGTACTTTTCTAATGATGAATTTGAAATTCCTCAGTTAATGCAACAAAGTTTTGGTTAATAAAGTGTGTAACTTGATTGCTAAGTAATATGCATGGACATACAAACCTAGTGACTGCATTTTCAAATAGAAACCGTGGAGTAGTCTCTACAGTGCAATCACTAACTGGTGTTGCTTCTTCCCACCTGGTTAAATACTTAGTCGTGATGTATCTTTCTCCTGATCTCCTTGCTTGTGGGTTGATGGGACCCACAAAATCAATAGCCCACTTATTGAATGCGTGCAACGTAACTTGTATATTTAATGGCATTTCATCGTGTCGAAATAGTTTACCCACTCTTTGGCATATGTCGCAGGAATGACAATACTCCTTCGCGTCCTTGAATAGTGTTGGCCACCAAATCCATGTGCATAAAATATTTTGTTCCGTTGCTTTACCTGCATAATGTCCTCCAACAATCTTGTCATGTGCTTCCTCCAATACAATTGCTCTTTTGTGTTCTTGTACACAACGCCTCAAGATTTCATATTTCCCTAACTTATATAAGTTCCCTACAATTAGTTGATAGTCTGCTACCTTGACTACCAATTGTTTCTTCTGTGCCACTGTCATGTCGGAGGGATCCACACCTGTATGTAGAAACTCCACAATGTCTGTGAAAT
>ML825042.1:94730-140581 GCA_009831015.1 Picea engelmannii | reverse complement strand
GAAGATTAAGATACTCAGGTCAGATAATGGAGGAGAATATACCTCAAAAGAATTTGTGAACTTCTGCAAAGATGTTGGGATCAAGAGGGAACTCACTACTCCCTATAATCCCCAACAAAACGATGTAGTTGAACGAAAGAACAGAACCATAATGGAAGTTGTGAAGACTATGATCCATGATCAAGATCTTCCTATGTGCTTATGGGCAGAAGCAGCAATGGCAGTTGTATATGTGCAGAACCGATTGTCCCATAGTGCACTTGTGCTCAAGACAATGGAAGAGATGTTCACCGGAAAGAAGCCAGAGGTAAGCCATCTCAAAATATTTGGCTACCCAGTGTTTATTCATATACCTAAAGAAAAGATAAACAAGTTGGACCCTTCAAGAAAGAAGGGAATATTTGTGGGATGTTGTGAGGTCTCCAAGGCCTTCAGAATCTATATACCAGGGCACCATCACATTGAGATCAACAGGGATGTGACCTTTGATGAAGATGCAGTGCTAAAGAAATCTAAACAATGCCAGCTTGAAGAAGTATATGAAGAGGAACCCGTAATCCCTAGTACTGCAATGAGGGAGGTTCCCAGAGCTGCAGAACCAGTGAGGGAAGTCGTAACTTCCCCTGATGAGGAACTTCTAGAAGACCATGATATAGTAGAAGTGCAAGAACCTCCTCAGATGACGACCCTCCATAAAAGAAAGCCAGCTTGGGCTAGATAGCTTATTCAAGATGGAGAGAAGTACAGTGTTCCCCAAGGACCTACGAGACAGGTGAAAAGACCAAAGCCATTCTCCAGTTACATGGCTTTGATGTGTGATCTTCTAGAAGAGGAGTCTACCTGCTTTGAAGAACCCATTCAGAGGAAAGAATGGGCAGATGCCATGACAGAGGAATACCAATCCATAATGAAGAACGAAGTATGGGAAATAGTTCCCAGACCGAAGAGTAAAGATGTGGTATCCTCTAGATGGCTCTTCAAAATAAAACACGCTGCTGATGAAAGTATTGAGAAGTATAAAGCAAGATTTGTCGCTCGTGGATTTTCCCAGAAGGAAGGCATTGACTATGAAGAGACATTCGCTCATGTGGCCATATACACTTCGATCAGAACCATCATAACTCTTGCAACTAAGATGAAGTGGAAGTTGCACCAGATGGACGTGAAGACAACTTTCATAAACGGTGTCATTGAAGAGGAAGTGTATATAGAGAAACCTCAAGGATTTGAGGTTGAAGACAGGAAGTCTCATGTATGCAGATTGAAGAAAGCCTTATACAAATTGAAGCAAGCTCCTAGAGCTTGGTATGGCCGTATAGACAGTTTCTTGATGAGCTTAAGCTTTACCAAGAGTAAAGCAGACTCTAACCTCTACTTCAAGGTCATGAACGATGAGCCAGTAATATTACTGTTATATGTGGATGATGTATTTTTAACTGGAGAATAAAATCTCATCATTGAATGTAAGAAGAGACTTGCCTCAGAGTTTGAAATGAAAGACCTTGGCCTAATGCATTATTTCTTAGGTCTTGAGGTATGACAGAGTCCTGAGAGGATCTTCTTTAACCAAGGGAAGTATACAGTCGAAATCCTGAAGAGATTCGACCTGTTGGAGTGCAATCCCATGAATACACCCATGGAAGCGAAGTTGAAGCTGTTGATCGATACTTCATCAGAGTTGATTGATATTGTTAGTAACATTTCTTGTCCGAGGCACAAGAGCATTCGGGTCAGCGAGTCGCATGAGGAGCGCCCCGAGCGCAATGAGGAAAATCTCATTTCAGGCTCCCAAGCGAGCGGGCGAGATTATATCGTTGGCGGTCCAGATTCATCCATAGGAGCAGATCAGTGGTTGGCGGAAAATCGTTGTTAGCGGAGTTGCACCGAGATTAGCACAAATGCATTGCGCCCATATTGTATGCAGAGAAGGATAGTAGCCGTCCATCCAAAGGACGCGTGGTGCAAGATCTAGTCGCGTCGGCGTTTCGGCAATCGCGAGTTCAAAGGGTGAAGGTTCTGTGTTGTCCTATATCTCGAAACCCCGAACCCCGAAGGCGCCCAAGGTTGGGCCCGCAGTATTACAGAGCAATCTTGGTCGTCCATCCACAAGAGACACCTGGCGCGTGATTAGGTTCCTCGCCGTTTCACCCATCACGATTTTAAGGCGCAAAGAGCAGCTCCATCATTTCCCGATGCGCAAGGTGCCGGGAGTGTCCAAGACCCGGGCCCACAGCATCGTTGGGAGAGTTCAGAACCGTCAGATCTAGAGGGATGCGTGGCGCCAGATTAAGCCATCTCGGCGTTTCGCTCATCGCGATTTCAAGAAACAAGGATCAATCCCTTCCTATTCGCGAACGCCGAAAGCTCCTTTGAGAGTAAATGCAGGGTCACAACCCGTGGTCACCTGGGAAATAAAAGTGTTGTGCAAAGGGAGCCAAAAGCGTCGGGTCCAGTCGCCGAAAGGTTCGTCGTGTTCTCCGGGTGCCATTTGATCCAACCTCAAGCTTGGTTTTCGCTTGAAGTAAATGAAGGTAAGAAGGAGTGGTTGAAACCTCTCTTCATGCATTAAGTGCAAGATATGGAGAGCCTGGCCAGTGGTCTGCTCGAGAGGGTCCTGTGTACCAATTTTTTTTAAAAGAGGCCATGCTCAGTCCTCAATTAGCCAGAGGAGGTCTGCACATGCTAACTTGGCTCTTAATGGCTCAACCACTCCCCTTGCAAGAGCCATGCACAGTTAAGGTGGCGTTTGGCGAAGGATATCTGTCCGAATTCGGCCGAAGGGACACCAAACCTTGGGTGACTGGGCACGCCTCTGTGAGGTGAATTTTCCTGAGTATATAGACTCAGTGTTTGTATTTTGTAGAGGACGGATGGTAGAGCAAAGCTCCCGATTGTAAATTTTTGGCACACACTCTAGTTCTTTGGTCATGTATCGGTATGTAAGATTTTTTGTTTAATGATAGACAGTCTTCTCACCCCATCTAGTTTTCATCTCATACTGAGAGAGTTCATGATCGACTAATTCGCGCGAATTATTGCAATTATGTTATGATAAAGGATTTATTGTTGCATTGTTGTATTCTCCAGCTTTTTGCATTCGAATGTAAGAAGATCTTGCGTTTAGATGTTTTCCCCTACAGTCTGTTAGAAACCTGACGTTTACAATAGACCTTTGCTTTCCTCTTATACAAGTCTTCCCCCTACTCACCCTTACTACAACTTATTGTCTGAAGTTTATCTAAAACCTTACCTGCCTATGCATGTCTGGCCTAGTTTTGGAGTTAGAACCACATCGTTTTGAGTTAACTTCCATCCGATCACCCCATTAAACAAATCGTGACAATAAACTGATGGGCGTTGGGCTCTACTCCTGCTGCAATCCAGGGGTGACTTCTGACGCTAACATTTCTGGCGCCGTTGTCGGGGATGAAGTTGAAAATTTTTCCCGGGATTGAACGACATTGAGCTTCTGATTCTGAAGGTGCATCGGGTATCAGAGCCTTTAAAGATTGCTACTGTGCACCTGGCGACTCCATTGTGACGACTCCACTGGGGTGAACCTACTCTATTAATTGTGGCTTTCAAAGGCAGACACACGCGGTCTCATCCACAGCTGCCTCTAGCTACACCTGAAATTGATCCAGAGGTGGTTCTCAGAAAAGGAAAGGCCTCTGAAGAAGAAACTTCCACCACCGAATCAGGTAATCTGCCATCCCCTTCTGTAGGAACTCCATTTTCTCCTCTTCAGTTTCTTAATAGACCTCCTTCTGAGGTTTCTCGTTTCCTGAATTTTGGGAGTGTTCCTGCTGAGTTTTCCCCTCCTGGTCTGGCATTGGAGGGAGAAGCCCTTGTCACTCCCCTCTCCTCTGAAGTTGTACTTTGGCGTAGACCCAGGACCACTGAAGATTTCCCCACTCCTCCTCTTGTCACTGTTACCACTCATGTACTAGGAGGAGCGTCTACTGACTTGAGCCCGTTAGCCTTCTCCTTAAATCCCCTTTTGTTTCCCATCCCTCTTCGAGACTCATTCCTAGTAGCCCCTTCGCGAACTCATTCTCCTCCAAGTTCTCCTCCACCTAATATCCCTATGGCTGGTGCTAATCCCCCTCTAAATAGAATGGATGTCATAGTCGCTGCCAGATATGCTCCCTTAATCCTACCTCATCCTATGAATCCTCTCTCTGCTGGAGATTACTTGAAGTATATGCCCAAGTTCACTGGGGAAGGGGACATAACTGCGGAAGAGCACCTGGCTGCTTTCTACAGTTATGCAAACAACCTGAACATTGAAAATGAAGATGTCTAGATGAGAGTCTTCATCCAGAGCTTAGATGGTGAGGTGAGGAAGTGGTTTAGAGGACTGGCCCCTGGATCTATTGCTGGGACCGAGGCCCTGGATAGTGCTTTCTTGAGGCAGTGGGGAGATAGGAAGGATTTCATGTATTACATGACAGAGTTCGGGTCTTTGAAAAATATGGAATGAAAGTTTATTTCTGACTTCTCCAAAAGATTCAATAAGATGTATAATAAGATCCCTGCCGAAATAAAACCCTCAGAAACCTCGGCCAAGATCTCTTATGCTAGTGCGTTTGGCCCCGATTTCTGTCTTTTATTAAGAGAAAGAAGAGCCACCTCCTTAGCTCAAATGCAATATGCGGCCATAGAAGTGGAATCCAATGTATTAGCAGTTGATAGACTGAGAAACAAGGCCGATGCAGACAGAAGAAAGGGAAGATCGGAAACCTCAACTTCTGGACCATCGCTGCCCCACCCTCAAGTGGATGAACTGACAAAGATGGTGAAGTCTCTATTTGCAGAGATGGAAAGAATGAAGGTGGAGGGGAGGAAAGCATACAAGGGCCCTCAGAACGCTGAAAACAAAGGAGGTTTCATTAGGCCAAACAACATTACCTCCCCGACTATGCAAAGAGAGAGGGGAAGAGACCGAGAAGATCAGAAAATTCAGGCCCCTTTCCAAAACAATTTTATGACCGAAGAAGATGAAGGGGGAACATATGAGCTTGATCCTGAGATCCATTGCTTCGTAGAAACTCCTCCTTTTCCTCATCTCACTCAATCAGCATACGAGGATTCTCTCATGGACAGTCAACTAAATGAACTGAGAAAGGGAGACAAGGCTAGTGGTGGCCAAGGCAGGTATGATCTGAGGTCCAAGAAAAACACTGTAGCACCTGATGTTCCTGAGCAGTTCCCTAGAGCAGAGAAACCTGTTAATGAAGTAGCGGACAGTCATAGAGGTAAGAAGCACCAACCCCTCTCTCCCATAGTCCAGAGTCATGTTCCCGAAATAAGAGAAATCCCAAAGCTTACATCTTCTTTTAATTTCGAGCATGAAATTCAAAAGATCAGAATCCCTGTACCCCTGACCGAGTTGATTAAACATGAAGGGTTCAAGAAACGCTTCTCTGAGCTTTTACAGTCTGAGGTCTCACACCTTCCCACAGACTCCATCAATTTGCAAGATGAAAAGCCTGCAGTTGTCCTGGGTCCTATGGTAGAAGACAGGAATGACGCATCCCCTCCCTTCTACACTTTCCTTAACATACATGACAAGGTACTGCACAATTGCCTGATGGATTCGGGGGTTTCTCACAACCTCATGCCCAAAACTGTCATGGAAGAATTAGGGCTAGAAGTCACTCGAGCCTATCATGACCTCTATTCCTTCAACTCCAGGAAAGTTCAATGTCTCGGGGTTATCAAAGACCTGGTCGTGACCTTGTTTCAGTTGCCCATGAAAAGTGTGGTCATGGATATTGTAGTGGCTGATGTCCCCCCCAAGTTCGGTATGTTGTTATCAAGATCTTGGATAAAAATACTGGGGGGAACTTTGCAGATGGACCTCACATATGCTACTATCCCATTATTTGGAGGAGAAGATAGGAGGCTATATAAGGAAGCCCAGTTGGCCTATATAATCAGTGATGAAGCCAATCCTACCAACCATCCCATTTTTGCCTTGGACACTGATTTAGGTTCCAGTTTACTGCAACTCACTCATGCTCCCGAGCCTCCTCTTGAACTCAGAGAGTAGCCCACCACTCCTCATGAATTTCCTCCCTCCATCACCCCCGTTTAGAAAATGTTTTTTGATGGAGTCTGTTCCAGGGAAGGCGTTGGTGCTGGGGTGTTTTTTGTGCCCCCTTCTCATGAAACCATATCCCTTTCATATAAGCTGGAATTTGAAACCACCAACAATGTGGCAGAGTATGAAGCCCTTGTTCTAGGATTAAGAGCTGCAAGGGAAATGGGAATTCAGGAGGTAGCAGTGTTCGGAGATGCAGAGTTGGTGGTCCAACAGATTAGAAGCGCTTATCAGATTAAGCATCCTCGACTCAAAAATTACAGAAATGAGGTATGGGACCTGATTGATAGTTTCTTCTTGGCCTTCAACATTTCTTTCATTCCGAGGGGGGGAAATACTTCAGCCGATTCTTTAGCTGTCTCAGCTAGTTTGCTCAAAGTTCCTATGTCGCCTATGGTCAAATCTGATGTTGAAATAAAATATAGGCCTTCTATACCGGACAATGTCAAGCATTGGAAGGTATTCGAAGATGATCTGGAAATCGAAAAATTTCTCCATTTTGTTGATGAATTTTCTGCATTGCACATTGATCAGGATCCTGATACGGAAGATAACCCTCACCCTGAGGTGTTTTTAAATAAAATTGCTGACCACCAGATCATTCAGCTACCTAGCAATCACATTCTGAGGGGACTAATTCCTTTAGAAAGATTGTTCGATGGAAATGATGTGGCAGTAAAGGGTAGAGTTTCAGATGAAGATGCTGACACAACCAAGTGCAACATTGGCACATCGGATGAGCCTAAGTTTGTCAAGTTGTCAAGGAGTTTGACCACAGAACAGAGGGCCAAATATACTGAGTTGTTGAAAGAATTTGTTGATGTGTTTGCATGGACCTACGAAGACCTCAACACGTATGACACATCTGTCATTGAACACAAGATCCCACTGAAGGAAGAGGCTAAGCCATTCAGGCAGAAGCTAAGACAAATAAATCCTATGTTGCTGCCTGTCATGGACAAAGAAGTAAAGAAGTTGTTAGAGGCCCAGATCATCGTCCCCTTGAGATATTCCGAATGGGTGGCCAATTTGGTTCCGGTAAGGAAGAAAAGTGGAGAAATCAGGCTTTGTGTTGACTTTAGGAACCTGAACATGAGCTCAAAGAAAGACAATTATCCCCTGCCCAACATGGAACACATATTGTAGAGGGTAACCGGTGCATCTAGGATTTCCATGATCGATGGTTTTTCTGGTTATAATCAGATATCGTTCATGCCTGAGGACAGAGAAAAAACGACCTTCACCACTCCTTGGGGCACATTCATGTATGCCAAAATGCCTTTTGGGTTGATGAATGCAGGAGACACATTTCAACGGGCCATGGATATAGCTTTCATCAGGGAGAAAGACAAGTTTGTGGTGATCTATCTAAATGGCATAACAGTCTTCTCCAGGTCAGATGAAGAGCACTGCTGTCACCTGAGGAAAGTTTTCTTGAAGTGTCGAAGGTTTGGCCTTTCCCTAAATCCCAAAAAATCTTTGTTTTCTATGGAGGAGGGGAAGCTATTAGGCCATATAGTATCAGCAAAAGGAGTGAGGATTGATCCTAGCAGAGTGGAGGCAATTCGGACCCTGTCGCTTCCCAGGTCTGAGAAGGAAGTTCAGGCCTTTTTGGGGAAGATTAATTTTCTGAGGAGATTCGTCTCGAACTTTGCTGAGCTGGTGAAACACATCACAACTATGCTCAAGAAGGGAAACGAAGTAAGATGGATGGCCGAACCCAGGGAATCTTTTGTCCAAATAAAAAGGGCATTGACTGAGGCACTTGTGCTAATCAGTCCTGACTATTCCAAAGATTTCCTAATCTTCTCTTTTGCTTCTTTCGATACAATAGCAGCGGTCTTGTTGCAGAAAAATGAGGAAGGGTGAGAGCAACCCATCGCCTTCTTCAACAAATCATTAAGAGATGCAGAGGTCAGGTATGAAATCATGGAGAAGCAGGCCTATGCCTTAATGAAATATCTCAAAGCTTTCAAATTCTATGTTTTGCACTCAAAAGTGACCGCATACGTTCCTTCAGCCTCTGTGAAGGACATCCTTATCCAGCCCGACATTGACGGGAAGAGAAGTAAATGGATAGCCAAGATCTTGGAATTTGACTTGGAGATAAGGCCTACCAGATTGATCAAGGGTCAAGGATTAGCCAAGCTATTGGCTGAAGCTAATCGCAAAGCTTTGGGGGTGGATTTCATCAATGAACAATCAGAAAATCAACAGAATCAGTTGTCCGACGTAGGCCCTCAAACAGAACCCTTGTTGGCTCGATGCCCTTGGTATAAGGATGTCATATATTTTCTGCAGGAGTTACAGCCTTGAGATGGCCTGCAAAGAAACAAAGCAAGAGCTCTGAAGCTCAAGGCAATCAGGTACTGCCTCATCGATCAAATTTTATACTGGAAAGACCCCCTGGGACTGCTTTTAAAATGCATGGATCCACAAGAGACCGACAGGATCATGGTCGAATTTCACAGCGGCCTATGTGGAGGGCACCATTCTTGGAAGACCACAGCCCACAAAATTCTCAGAGCCGGGTACTACTGGCCCACCTTGTTCGCTGATGTCCATAGAGGGGTCAGAGCTTGCAATAAATGTCAAAGATTTGCAGGAAAACAACAGCTTAAGTCTTTGCCGTTAAATCCTGTGGTTGTTTCAGGACCCTTCCAGCAATGGGGCCTAGATTTCATTGGAGAAATTCACCTCGCTTCCAGTGGGAAGCATAGATGGATCTTGAATGCTACAGATTTCCTTACCAAGTGGATTGAAGCTATCCCCACCAGGAGTGCTTCCCACAAGGTAATCATTGGATTCCTGGAGGACCTCATCACGAGATTCGACTGCCCAAGTAAGATTGTCACTGATAACGCAGCCTCTTTCAGGGCTGAGTCGTTAGCCAAGTTCTGTCAACAATTTAGGATCAAACTGATTCACTCCACCCCATATTATCCCTAGGGCAACGGTTTGGCAGAGTCCTCCAACAAAAGCCTGATAAGGATCATCAAAAGGTTGTTGGAAGACAACAAGAAGGCTTGGCATTCAAAATTGAAATTTGCTCTATGGGCCGATCGAGTGACCACGAAGAATCTATAGGCGTCTCTCCTTTCCAATTAGTCTATGGAGCAGAGGTTGTTTTTCCTTCTCATTTAGCCATCCCTGTAGCGAAATTTCTCCAAGATCATCAAGAAGAGCCCATTGACATGATCAGAAGGATTCATCAACTGGTAGAAGTCCAACAGGTCAGAGAGCAGGTGATGATCAGAGTTCAGGACCATCAGCAGAGGATCAAGTAGGTTTTTGATAAGAAAGCCAAGAAGGAGGAGTTCCAGATGGGAGACCTGGTACTGAAATGGGATGCTCCTAAGCAAGACAAGGGCAAGCACGACAAATTTGAAGCCCTATGAATCGGGCCCTTCAAAATCTCTGAAGTTTTCTCAAATAACACGTACAGGTTGCAGGATTTGGAGGGTGAAGAAGTCTTTGACAGCCCGGTAAATGGGCATTTTCTTAAGAAATGTTTTGTCTGAGCCTTCGGTGGCTCATTTGTTTGTAAATATTGTCCTTTTAAGTTCTTTGTTTTTATTTGTATTGTTTCGGCTTAGTAAATGACTCCATAGCCCAACAGCAAGGCATTGGAACTGCAAAATGAGTCCTTAGAGCATCACAGGGACGACTCTATCCCCCATGGAGCCTAAATGTTAGTAACATTTCTTGTCCGGGGCACAAGAGCATTTGGGTCAGCGAGTCGCATGAGGAGCGCCCGAGTGCAACGAGTAAAATCTCATTTCAGGCTCCCAAGCGAGCGAGCGAGATTATATCATCGGTGGTCCAGATTCACCCATAGGAGCAGATCAACGGTTGGCGGAAAATCGCGGTTAGCGGAGTTGCGCCGAGATTAGCGCAAATGCATCGCGCCCATATTGTATGTAGGGAAGGATAGTAGTCGTCCATCCAAAGGATGTGTGGCGTGAGATCTAGTCGTGTCGGCGTTTTGGCAATCGCGAGTTCAAAGGGTGAAGGTTCCGTGTTGTCCTATATCTCGAAACCTCGAACTTCGAAGGCGCCGAAGGCGCCCAAGGTTGGGCCCGCAATATTACAGAGCAATCTCGGTCGTCCATCCACAAGAGACACCTAGCGCGTGATTAGGTTCCTCGCCGTTTCGCCCATCGCGATTTTAAGGCGCAAAGAGTAGCTTCGTCATTTTCCGATGCACGAGGTGTCGGGAGTGTCCAGGACCCGGGCCCACAGCATCATCGGGAGAGTTCAGAACCATAAGATCTAGAGGGATGTGTGGCGCCAGATTAAGCCATCTTAGCATTTCACTCATCGTGATTTCAAGAAACAAGGATCAACCCCTTCCTATTTGCGAACGCCGAAAGCTCCTTTGAGAGTAAATGCAGGGTCATAGCCCGTGGTCACCTGGGAAATAAAAGAGCTGCGCAAAGGGGGCCAAAGGCATCAGGTCCAGTCGCCGAAAGGTTTTTCGCATTCTCTGGGTGCCATTTGATCTGACCTCAAGCCTGGTTTTCGCTTGAAGTAAATGAAGGTAAGAAGGAGTGGTTGAAACCTCTCTTCATGCATTAAGTGCAAGATATGGAGAGCCTGGCCAGCAGTCTGCTCGAGAGGGTCCTGTGTACCATTTTTTTTAAAAGAGGCCATGCCCAGTCCTCAATTAGCTAGAGGAGGTCTGCACACACTAACTTGGCTCTTAATGGCTCAACCACTCCCCTTGCAGGAGCCATGCGCAGTTAAGGTGGCGTTTGACGAAGGATATCTGTCCGAATTCGGTCGAAGGGACACCAAGCCTTGGGTGACTGGGCACGCCTCTGTGAGGTGAATTTTCCTGAGTATATAGACTCAGTCTTTGTATTTTGTAGAGGACGGATGGTAGAGCGAAGCTCCCGATTGTAAAGTTTTGGCACACACTCTAGTTCTCTGGTCATGTATCGGTATGTAAGATTTCTTGCTTAATGATAGACAGTCTTCTCACCCCATCTAGTTTTCATCTCATACTGAGAGAGTTCGTGATCAACTGATTTGCGTGAATTATTCCAATTATGTTATGATAAAGGATTTATTGTTGCATTGTTGTATTCTCCAGTTTTCTGCGTTCGAATGTAAGAAGATCTTGCGTTTAGATGTTTTCCCCTATAGTCTGTTAGAAACCTGACATTTACAACAGACCTTTTATTTCCTCTTATACAAGTCTTCCCCCTACTCACCCTTCCTACAACTTACTGTCTGAAGTTTCTCTAAGACCTTACCTGCCTATGCATGCCTGGCCTAGTTTTGGAGTTAGAACCACATCGTTTTGAGTTAACTTCCATCCGATCACCCCATTAAACAAATCGTGACAATAAACTGATGGGCATTGGGCTCTGCTCCTGCTGCAATCGAGGGGTGACTTCTGATGCTAACAGATACCACACTATACAGACAGATTATTGGATCGATGATGTACCTGACAAATACCAGACCAGACATTTGTTTTTCCATGAACACCTTGAGTCAGTTTCTGGTAGAACCCGGACGTGTTCACCTAGTGGTTGCAAAACATGTGATGAGGTAACTTAAAGGTATAATAGATTGTGGTCTCAGCTATGATGGAGATCATGATTTCACATTGAGTGGATATACTGATGCAAATTGGGCAGGGAGTGTTTCTGACAGGAAAAGCACTTCGAGATGTTGTTTCAGTTTGGGATCAACTATGATCTCGTGCCAGAGTAGGAAACAATCTAGTATTTCTCTCAGCACAGCGGAAGCAGAATACATTGCTGCATGTTCTGCCAGCTGCGAAGCTATATGGCTTCGAAAGTTATTGACCAAACTATTTGACTTAGAGATGAGAGAAACCTTGATTCTATGTGACAACCAGAGCTGCCTAAAGATGACAAAGAATCATGTATTCCATGACAAGTCGAAGCACATAGAGATCTGTTATCATTACATCTGTGACATGGTGCAGAGAGGAGCCTTAAAGCTCCAGTACATTAGCACGGATGAACAGGTTGTTGACATGTTGACCAAGCCACTATCTCGTATAAAGTTTGAGTACTTTCAAGATAATCTTGGTATAGTCCGAAAGGACCCTCCTCAAAAAGGGGAGTAGATGTTGTGATGAGACATCTCTTGCTTCCGACCTGATGGTTGTGACGTAAAGCAAGATGATGTGATATGACTAGTACTGTGCTTCCAGCTGGATAGTTGTGATGTAAAGCCAGTCTAGTATCCTGCTTTCGACCCGATGGTTGTGATGTAAAGTAGGACGAGTACCTTGCTTCCAACCTAATGGTTGTGACGTAAAGTAAGATGATGTGTGACTAGTACTATGCTTCTGGATGTATCGCTGCAACGTAAAGCAGGTCTAGTATCCTGCTTCAAACCTGATGGTTGTGACGTAAAGCAGGACAAGTATTTTTCTTCCAGCTTGAGTGTTGTGACGTAAAGCAAGACGATGGGATGAGACTAGTACTGTGCTTCCAACTTGATAGTTGTGACGTAAATCCAGTCTAGTATCTTGCTTCTAGCTTGAGTGTTGTGACGTAAAGAAAGACGATGAGATGAGACTAGTACTGTGCTTCCAGCTTGATAGTTGTGACGTAAAGCCAATCTAGTATCTTGCTTCTAGCTTAAGTGTTGTGACGTAAAGCAAGACAATGAGATGAGACTAGTATCGTGCTTCCAGCTTTATAGTTGTGATGTAAAGCTAGTCCTGTATTATAATGATCCAGCCTTGTGTTTTGATGATGATGATGTATCAGTTTTTATACTAATACATATTGATGCAGATGATGATGGCATTCCTTTGAGAATGACGATGTTGTCGATGAAGAAAACTTCTGATGATTTATAGATATGCCAGTCAGTGTTCCAAGATGATGTTGATGATGTTGTCCTCTCACCCACTTGATGTTATTGATGATGTTGTCCTCTCTCTCTCTCGCATGATGTTGTTGAAGAATACCCTTCTTGTTAATGGGGAGTGTTGAAATAATGTAACTGCAAAGTGTATTATTATTATTATTTGATATATTATTCATTGGATCAATCCCCATTGTGGATTGATCATGTCGGCTACTTTAAAAGGACCAAATCCCCTTTTGCGGATTGGTCATATTGTAATTGTAAAAGGAAAAAGAAGAAGACGGCCCCAGAATATATCAAAGAGACCTCGAAACATAATAAAGGTGGTTATAACCACCCAGTTGGAGAAGTTGGCCCTGTCAGTGAAGAGACACTTCACATGTGTCAGTCTTGTATAAATAAGGAGGCTAGCGCCTCACTTAGACATAACTCACTTGCCCATTTTGTGAGAC
Source organism: Picea engelmannii (assembly GCA_009831015.1). Classification (NCBI taxonomy): domain Eukaryota; kingdom Viridiplantae; phylum Streptophyta; class Pinopsida; order Pinales; family Pinaceae; genus Picea; species Picea engelmannii. The sequence continues at coordinate 127,162 of ML825042.1, read as the reverse complement.
AAGTTTCGGAATTGCAGTTAGAGAAGAAGGAGAGAGAGTGGCGCATATCTGGGAGAGGATCTTTTGCATTAGTTTAAGAGATCTCTTGGCATTGTATTGTCCATTTATAATAAGGAAGTTTTGTTGGGTTTTCTTCACCTAAAGGGTTTCCCAGGATAAATGTTGTGTCTCTTGTGATTGTGTATTTCTCAGTGATCTTGTATTATGCTATTGTTATCTAATGAAATGCAAAGAACTATAATAATGGCTTAAACATTAACAATGTGGGCCCAAGACCTTACAAGAAACTTATAATTAATTCATGTAGGCCTACAAAAGTGAAGCATTCCACTTCACACTTCAAAGGTATACACGTCCTACTCCAAGATGAGGTCATACACAATATAATCTCCAAGATGGTGTAGCTACTCAAGGTGTGTCCACACCTCTCCACCCCAAGCCCACATGGACTCCTTTGCTCCTCCTAAGCCATGTGCTCCATGGGTCAGGTACCTCTGCGAGAAAACTATCATAGCCTAGGTGTCCATGAGCCAACTCCAATCCTTCATCCAAGAATCCAAGTTTATCCATGCCATCTAGGGCCTAATTCCCTCTAAGATGCATAATTCTCCTCCTCCTAAGAAGGGCATTAACTGATCTTTCCATGTATTCACAATGAAGGGTGTCCACCAAGCAAGAAAGATAACTTAAGTTCCCTCAGTAAGAATGCCAAGCAACCACCCATATGAGGTCAAGAAATTGTTAAGGAAGTTATCTCCACTCTGCATAGCCATCACATGCCATCTCCCATGTGTCAATCCATCTCAGACCATATGAGGGATGATCATACACCATGCACCCAAATCCCATGAAGCACCCCTACATGTGGTGTAAACACTTTCAGAGTAACCTAAAATCTAACATTCCCTCTTTACAAGGAACATTTTTACATTGACACCTATCAACTCCCTCAACAACTCCACCAAACCTACTACCTACAAATCTATGATTGCTAAAATCCTAGAATCAACCACTATCACTTGTAAATAAACTATCAACAATGTTAGTGCAACATCTCGATCCTCCAAAGAATAATCACCACCTATGAATATGAAGGAATGTAACCGTGGAACAAAAACAACTTGCCAAACTCCAACATCCTCCAAATCAACATCATGGGTCAACATCAATGGGCACCACATCATAAGTTGTCCAAGACATTCTATAAATATAATCACATCTATCAAAGTCACAAAGATAGAAATCTACACAAGTCAACTCTTCAATCCTGGAATGCAAACATCATGGTAAAGACAACAATCTGTGCAAGGCCATCATCAACTTATCAATATAAGAATTCCTCTCATGTACCTCAAATCCTCTTGCAACCAAACCAACCTAAACTAGGCCAGTTCCCTCATCCTAAAAGAATCCTAAAGTGGAATAACATCATGGAAAACTCCCTCTATCTAAGAGAATTCATGGGAAACACCCTTTGTCTTAGAGAATCCATCAACCCAATCCATGTACTATGATGCTTCCATTAGTTGTAAACCTAGAATCAATCTTAGCATCATCCTCTATCAAAGTATCACACCTCTCCTCCTAAAGGAAACTATAAGGCTCATGGATAGAAGAAACCAATGCAACATTATTTTCATATCTCCAAGGAGGTATACTCACCCTCACTAAAGATCTAGGCACTCCTATATGTTCTCGAGTCTCCTTAAAACTATAAGAATCATCCAACCTCTCACTGAAATATATACATGTTGTTGGATCAACAAGTACACTGTATAGGCCACCCTTTCTCGCCCCTCTATCCAAAGTCCTCAAACAAACTAAACTACAATCATTGATGATGCATTGATCTCCCTCAAAGGCAACTCTCCATTGTACATTTTTCATACAAGACACTAAAAGAATATTCTTCCTCAAACCAGGAAAAAAAGTATATCGCTTAGCTCAAGGACATCACTTGAAGGCATTTGAAAAGAAATGGAGCCAACTCCTCTCATAGGGTACATGGTTGCATCACCAAGCTCCACAGTCATGCTTCCTTCTAGCTTCTAAATCCAATTGAACAAGGACTTGTTATATGTCATGTGTTGTGAAGCTCCATGATCCACATACTATCCAACACTAGACATAGTCTTAGAAATCAAACATGAAGTCATGGAAAAGGCAGTCTAAACATAGATTTAATCTTTTTTACACCAGCTACAATCTCGATTGCACCATGGAAAATGTATTCTCAAACATAGAGTTAATCTTGTTTTTCCCCTCTTCAATGGACACTAGTCATCATAATGTCCCATCTCATGACATCAAAAACACATCACCTTAAGCAATTCCTTCCTTATATTTGTACCTTCCTTATTCTTGAATCCTTTCTTTATTTTCTTCGTCATCTTCCCGATGAGACCAATACCATCCACTTTTGTTTCTCTAAACAAAACTGCAATTTGATTTCTTCTTGCACAAAATTAACCCAAAGCTCTTTGGTATATTCTCTCAAGCAAAAACCCTAAACAAAAGGTATATAGGAAGAAGAAAATCCCTTTAAGTCATTGAACACCAACTCTTGATCCTCCAGCTTTGTTCCAATGGTAGCCAAATGATCTTCTAGCTCACTAAACTTGGTCAAATATCTCACCATAATATCTATCTTACTTATGTGAATGGTTGAAAGTTGGTTTTGCAAGAGCGTATATAGGGAAGCACAAGGGTTTTGAAGTAACTCAACTAAAGCTTCAAATATTTTCTTACTTATTCTCTTATCTACAATGTGTGAGATGAAATGATCCTTCATAGAATCAACAATGATTCTCTTCACCTTGGCTTCCTTCTCCTAATGAGCGGCCAACTATGTTCGATGCATATATTTTGGAATCTCTTTCGCGCATGCTCCCAAAGATCAAGTTCCTCCATAAGCAACTAAATTCTAATCTCCCAACGAACAAAATTAGAAGCTCCATCCAACTTGTCACACTCTCTGAGACCAAGTCTCAAGTGCACAAAATCAACAGTAAATGAAGTAGACAAAACCCGTTCTAGGGTTCAAATGCTTCTCCCAAGCAATTTAGGGTTTCACACCCAACAACCTCAAAGTCAATTACCTTTCCCATGTAATATCCAATTGAAATATAAGCTCCCTCTTACACTAGAGTGATCTTAGCAAAGACCATCTTTGATACCATGTAGAAATTTCTCAAAATTCAAAACTCAAAATTCAATGCAATTTAGAGATTTAACCTCTTTGATTAGAGGTTTCTTGGATCTTAATGCTATGAATTTCAGCCTTAGGGATGTTATGAAATAGAGTATAAAACAACAATGGAAAACATACAATATTCCACTCTCTAATAGCCCGATCTTCTAGGCAATCCAAGGAGAAAAGATGCCAAACTTTGGAAAAGTTTTGGCCCTCAAGGGAAACTTATCAAGCATAAACTAGATTTGAAAAATCACTTTCAAAGAAGATATAATAGAAGCAACACAAGGGATATAACAACAAAAATAAAACTCTTAAATTCTTCAATGATGATGTCTAATCGCTCAATAAAATTTCTCTTTTACTTAAGTCAAATCAACAAGACGTATATAGTTGCAAATAACGATACATGAAGAACATAAATGGCTAAAAATAAAATATGGAAATACCACAAGTTTTGGAGAGATAAAAATTTCATTCATATTCTTAATAAGAAGTTCATGTACATACAATAGTCTTCTCTCAATGCTAGTACAAACCACTATCTCTCCAAAACCCTAGTTGGGGAAAAGTAAAAAAAACTCTAGCTCAACCAAGGAACTCCAACATGCAAGAATCACTCCAACAAGTCCTCTAAAGAAAGATGTCATCTTCTTTTCTTCATCTTCACCAAATACACCTAGGGTTTTATCAAAAACCCAAACCTCAAACTATAAGGGATAAAACCAAACCCTGGCAATTCCAAAAGAGAGAGAGAGAGAGAGAGAGAGAGAGAGAGATCCAAGTACAAATGAAGAGCCAAGAGAGAGGAGGACTAGTGCACTCCTCTTCTAGGTCACATATATACACAAAAGTGAATAAGAATGAACAACACAATTGATGAATGAATGATCATCATCTCCAATGTCTTCTTCTTCACAAGAACAAACCTTGGTCATGAAAACAATCTCCAAGAAATGTATCCTCTGTTGAATTTTTGTAACTGTGGTCGGTCTTCATAATGTATTTGTAAAACTAAAGTGGGGAATTACTATTTGTAAAGTCAGCCCCAAATTAATTGTTAAATCCGACCCTAATTAAATGTTCAAGTCGACCCCATTAAAATGTCAAAAGAAATTTCTGGAAAATAATTATTTGTAAATGTAAAGTTGGCCCCATAAAAAAGACACCTCACGAAAAGGTGCCTCTTGAAAGGTCACTTCTCCATTATAAATAAGAAACAATTTGGTTCATTTTACCACACAAGTTCGTTGATTTGGACTGAGGAAACCGCAAGTCTGAGGCAACGGCAGCTGGGTGTGACAAAGGACTTTTTAAGGATCTTTTCTTGGGTTATCCTTCTTCTCTGCAACTCACCCTAGTCATCTTGTAAAGGGTTGAGACTTGGCGATGGCATTTGCTGGTGTATTCTGTACTATCTTCTGATTTTGGAAAGCTTATCTTCTAGAGAAAGGTTGTTGGTTTTTTCCCCCTATTGGGGTTTTCCCAGGGTAAATGTGTCTCTACTTGTGCATGATGTTTCTCTTTCATTTCTACTGCTATATGGATGCATGTTTCAGTGTATGGTTAATGTATGATAATAATGGCATAAATTATGAATAAATATCATAAGCAATTAATCATCAGATCTGAAGCAAGGAAAAACAACATGGTACCAGAGTGATAAAAGATCCCCATGCACAGTGAAGTGAAAAAGATCTAAGATAGGTTGCAGCAATTGGTAGATCTTGATAGGCCACAGCCCTACAACATTATTTGCAACAAAAGATAGGTCTCAGCCTTAGTTGCATATCAAAAGAATAAATGTTGCATTCTTTGAAGGAGGGCCGAGTCCATTCTAGGACAGCCACATGCCTAAAAAGGCCTCACTACCCTAGTTGCAGCAATGGAAGAACCTTAAATGGTTGTTGCAGGCCCTAAGGACCTAACCATGCATCTTCAATAGAAAATCAAGGTCTTAAAAGACCTCAGCCTCAGTGTTATTGGGGGTCGAACCCTTCAACAGATCTTACAAGCTTGAACGAAGGAATTAAGAGGCCATTTTAAGCCTAGTTGTAAACTCAATCAAGCCTCTAACAATAGGTCGCATTAGATATTGAGAAGACCAATGCAGGATAAGGAGATATAGGACAAGACCGAACTCTACCATAGTAAAAACACAGACTTATCAAATCTCATAAACATCAGAAAGAAGGTTTGTGACCCTAGCATTGGTGGAACCCTTGTTGATTATCACTAGCAAAAGGAGACAAAACTCTTAAGGGATAACATTGACTACTCCAAGCACCACAGACTGCTAAGAATATTGTTTGGTATTATTCCTCTCTTAACATATATAATTCAATCATGTTATTAGATTACAACCCAGACTGTGAGTCATTAACAGAACTTTGTTTTGGAAATTTGTACTGGTTGGTACTTATATTATTTATGATAAGTTAAAGACAAGAATGATCAACCTGTTGCCAAACATAATGGTCATAATGACAACCAATATTTATCAACCTTGCAATCTACTATAATAAGAGATTATTTACAGTCTAAAGGAAACAAAGAAATTTCATCATTTCTACTTTTTTCATCTACAAATTCAGGAAACCCTTAACTACAGATTTGAAGTCAGGTTGTAAAAGTTTTGAGTAGCAGCAAGAGCTACAAGGATAGCTACAACAATGTGTTTGGAATTTTTGTTTAATGTCAACAATGGACATGACCTTGATCAGCTAAAACATTCATAGCAAGTTGGATCACCAATAGAAGAGAAAAATTTGCTAATACGTGATACTTTCATATTAGTTACAATAGTAAAGGTTGATGTCGAGTTCCTCAGAGACTTGTATGGGACAAGTGGCTACAAGACAAACAAGTCAATTTGTAGAATGTAGTGGGTAGCCACAGGAAGCTACAACATAATTTTCTTTCTAGTCTATGGCAAGCAAGAAAGGAATATCATTTCTCACCATGACATTCACAAACAAGAAGAATCTCCATTGGTGTACACTCCATGTATGTACTCTTCTATTTAACTTAAATTATTGGTTTGTAAAATGGCATTGGATCTTGTTCTCTTAGTATTGTCTTTGTAAGGAGGGTTGTTATCTCTGGTACGGGAACCCTCTCTACTTTCACAATTTGCCAGTATATATCCCTTTATACTCTATGTACAAGGAAGTTGTGATCTCAACATATACTTGTTGTAATTGATGTAAGTCGGGTCATCTTCCCTGGTTGGGAACCCAATAGCCTGTCTTGGTAAGTTGGACCATTATTCCTGGAAAGGGAGTCCAACAAGTTCTCATTTGAATCATTTATTATTTTTAGGTTGGGTTATTTTCCCAGATTTGGGAACCCAACATATTTATTGTTGTACTTGGGTTGTTTTCCTGGTTAAGGAGCCCAACAAGTTATTTTGGTAGTTGGGTATTTTCTCCCTGGTTTTGGGAACCCAACAGATATTTTTATTTGATTCGGGCCATTTTCCCTAATAATAAATTCATTAAATTGTAATTGAGCCATTTTCCCTGGTACAGGATCTTAATAGTGTTATACATGCCATATGTAGTATGTCTCACGGTGTCCTGCAGATTCCCAAAGAGAAGACCTAGTTAGTGGATAGTGAGGTCACCTGGCATGAAGCATAACCTGGTAAAAGTTTGACTCAATTTTTCACATTAAACTTGGTACCAACACCAAGTATATCTTACAAAGATACGACACCAGATCAGAGTCAGAAGATCATGCAAATTTAGAGGGAGCCAGTTGGCTCATGCAGAAAGGAAGACATGAAGGGAAATACCTTCCAACATGATGTCAAGGAGAGACATTGCTAGACGTGATGCTCAGAGACAGAAAGTCTTTAGGAGCAGTATACCTCTAGGACGAGCTCATATGAGATAGCAGACAGTTCCAGTGACTATGGATTCAGCCATCATAGCTATGGCGATGGATTTGGTAATGGAGGTGGATACAGTATGAGACTCATAGGGAGGAGGTCTATCCATCCCAGTTCATGAGCCATGCAGAGGGAGCATGCATGGTAGTTGTTCACGCATATTTAGAGACACATTCATAGGAGGAGGCAGAGCCATATTCGGTTTCAAAATATACAGAGGCATGGCACTAGCTCTAGTAATATTACATCCAGATGGAGCAGAGGCAGAGACAAAGTCAGTAACAGGGACATCTCCAGAGGAGGAGGTAGATTCACCTTTGGTTTCTAGGTACAGAGATGGAACCACTTCCAGGATAGGAGGTAGAACAACTTCATGTGTTAGAGGGAGAAAAGATAGAGGAGGATTCACCTCCAGCTCCAGAAGGAACAATTATTGAGCCACTCTCAGTTCTAGATGGAGCAGCTGCAGAAGGAGCAGTTGCAGAGAGAGAGAGAGAGAGAGAGAGAGAGAAAGAGAGAGAGAGAGAGGAGGAGCCAGTTACAGAGGGAGCAGTTGCAGGAGCTCAAAGGGAGCAGTTGCAGATTTCCAGAGGGAGCAGTTGCAGAGAGTGGAGGAGCTACTCTCAGTACATGCAGATCCACTTCGAGAGGAACTAGTCCCATATTGGCTATTTTTGGGATGATCCTTTGTTCTTTTCAGGAGATTGAGTATTCTCCAAGGGATTGGAGGTGTGGCAGAGGCCATGCAAGAAATTCCTCATACAGAGGAAGTACATAGTTGTGATATTGCAGAGATACGAAATGATGGAATATAATTCCATGACTACACCTATGATGAAAAATATGAATAAGCTCAGTGACTCTGCTTCATATTCATATTTGGAATATCCCATGGTGTACATGCAGTTGATTGGATCATTGATGTACTTGATCAGATATTTTCTTTGCAAAGAGCACCTTAAGTCATCTCACGATTGATTTGAGGCATGTACATTGGGTTGCAGTAGAGCATGTATACCAGTATGGTACAGTTGGATATGTCCCAGGTGATGGAGTCAGGCTACATAGATATACAGCTCTGACCAGGCAGAGAGTGCAGTTGACAGAAATGGCACCAGAGGGTGTTGCTTTAGCATGAGATTAGTCAAGAATCGTGGAATTAAAATTCTATAGCACTTGACTGCAGAGGCAGGGAATATTGTAGCTTGTGATTATTGTACGGAAGCAATATGGCTCCGTAAGTTGTTTTATGGACGGTTTGATCAGTTGTTGGATTCGACTGTTCTATATTGTAATAATCAAATCCATGTAAATATTTCAGAGAACCATGTGTTCCATGACAGGTCAAAGTACATTGAGATCAAGTACTACTTCATCTGTGATAAAGACCAGAAATGAGAAGTGAAGCTCCAGTACATCTCCACCAACGAGTAGATAGTTGATATTTTGACGAAGTCTCTATCCAAGATAAAGTTTGCATACTTGAGGGACAAGTTGGGACTTGTGGATATTACTCCCTTGGTTGAGAGGGAGATGGCTTCCTCAGTCGAGAGGGTGTGTTGATGGATAGTCATTCTCTTGGTGGAGAATGGTCCAGGTTTGACAGATTGTTGATGTACCATGGACTCTCATTTTTTGCATGAAAATGGTCTAGGAAAGTCATTCTCCTGGGGCATTTTCCAGTCAGGTAGAATGGTTCATCTTCATGTGTCGTAGGTAGTGACCAGATTAGGAAGATTGGTATAGGACAGTCATTTTCCCTGTGTCATAGGTAGTGACCAGATTAGGGAAAATGGTCTGGTACAGTCATTCTTCATGTGTCACATGTAGTGACCAGATTAGGAAGAATGGTCCTTTTATCCCATGGTGTGTCTTTCAACATATGTGAGGACAATCATTTTTCCTGTGTCACAGGTAGTGACCAGATTAGGAAAAATGGTCCTAGTATCACTTTGTTGAGTGAATGACTTATGTGGGACACTCTGTTGAGTGCGTAGGTTCAACACCTAACTTAGCATCATGCCCGATTACTCAGATGGAGTATGGTCATGAGAGATGATGTAGATGATGATTTGATGCTAGGATTGCTACCAGATGATGTTGATAGTGACGATGATTTGATCTAATGGATATGATGATCAAAAATATCTTCCCTCACTAAGAGGGAGTGTTGGCATTTTCAGCATCGGGAAGATATTCCGAGGAAAACAATTATTTATGAAACCTTTTGATGATAGAGGATTTCCAAGAAGATGAGTCAAAATTGATATTATGAATACATCCCTAGTTAAGAGGGAGTGTTGAATTTTTGTAACTATGGTTGGTCTTTATAATGTATTTGTAAAGATAAATTGGGGAATTACTATTTGTAAATTCAACCCCAAATTAATTGTTAAATCCAACCCCAATTAAATGTTCAAGTCGACCCCATTTAAATGTCAAAAGAAATTTATGGAAAAGAATTATTTGTAAATTTAAATTCGGCTCCAAGTTAAAGTCGACCCCAGCAAAAAGACACCTCACGAAAAAGTGCCTCTTGAAAGGTCACTTCTCAATTATAAATAAGAAATTATTTGGCTCATTTTACACAAACAAGTTCATTGATTTGGACTGAGGAAACTGCAGGTCTCATGCAACTACAGCTAGGTGTGTCAAAGAAATTTTTAAGGACCTTTTCTTGGGTTATCCTTCTTCTCTATAGTTCGCCCTAGTCATCTTGTAAAGGGCTGAGACTTGGTGATGGCATTTGTTGGTGTACTATCTTCTTATTTTGGCAAGATTACCTTCTAGAGAGAGGTTGATGGGGTTTTCCCCCTATTGGGGTTTTCCCAAGGTAAATGTGTCTCTACTTATGCACGATGTTTCTCTTTCATTTATGATGCTATATGGTTGCATGTTTGAGTCTATGGCTAATGTATGATAATAATGGCATAAATTATGAATAAATATCATAAGCAATTAATCATCAGATTTGAAGCATGGAAAAACAACATCCTCCTCCCATGTAACATTTCTTCTAGGATATCTTCATGAACCTTGGCGAATCACTCCAAGAAAAAAAGTACAAAGAGAAGAGATGCAATGTTGATGATAATGAAAGGACTCTCTCCTTCCTCTATATATATGAGAGGTAAGGGAGATCACAATACAATGTGGGCCGAAGCCCTTACAAGAAAAATTCAATAAACTCATGTAGGCCTACACAAGTGAAGTGTTCCACTCCAAGAGTACACATGTAATGCTCAAATGTGATGTCATACACAATATGAGCTCCAAGATGGTATCACTACTCAAGGTGTGTCCACATGTGGTCCACACCTCTCCATCCCAAACCCACGTGGATTCCATAACTCCTCCTAATCCATGTACTCCACTAGGCCAACTACCTTTACAAGAACATTTTTTCATCCCAAGCATCTCTGAGAAAAATCCAAACCTCCATCTAGGAATACAAGCTACCCCATGCCATCTAGGGCCTAATTACCTCCTCCATTATGTACAAAAGTCCTCCTCCTAAGTAGGGAATTCTCCAAGTAAGTAGATCTCTCTCTATATCCACAATGAATGGAAACCACCAAGCTAGCAAGAGAACTACAATGCCCTAGGGAAGAATGCCAATCTAGCTCCCACCTAAGGTTAGGTAATCACTGAGAAAGCTATCTCCATTATGAAAATCCATTGTAGACCATCTCCCAGGTGTCAATCCATATTATACCATATGAGGAATAAGCATACACAGTGTACCCCAAATCTCATTAAGCACCCCTAAATATGGTGTAAACACTTTTGTAGCAACCCAAAATCTAACATCATATAATATCATCCATCAATAAGTTTTATGAACACCATAAATGGAATGTAATTACATGGTTCAATGGATCTTTTCCAAGTTTACCCTCAAACTTTTGGATTTCATAGGGAAACTTAGATAGGATTGTTGACCATGCAAGATTATGTTGAATTAGTTCATTTGTCAAATGAGACAAATCAAGTAAATTCAAAGTTTCCAAAAATGACAACTAGGTAATGGAAATATAATTATGGTTGCTAGAAGATGGAGCTAGCATCCTACTATGTGCCATATTACCACTCATATAATTTCCCATAGGGACATTTACACCATTGTGGACAAGACCTATGTTCATTTGATATCCAAAACTTGGAACGAAACTCCCACCAAATGGGAACCCCATGTTAGGCACAACAATACTTCTAGTAGTGATTTTGGAACCATGAATGAACCTACTTTCTATGGATAATCCAGATCAAGAAATTTGTCCACCCCCAAAGAGAATCCAAAACTGGGAACATGGTTTCCCCTAGTTGGCATTCCAAAACTAGGAAATCCTATATAGGTGGGACACTTGTATTTACAAAAGGAAAACCCAAGGATATGTTACTGCTACTCTGGGAAAACTAACAGAGGGAGAAACTCTACTAGCTAGTGTTTCTATGGAGGCATGAATTTCCCCAATAGAAACAATAGGGTTAGCAAGGTTTTCACAGCTGACACCCGAAAAAATACCAACATTCACCATCCAAGTCAAAGGATGACAAAAGTAATGAGAATGAGTTGATGGATCTCTAGGTGGAAACTCACCTATCTGGGTGACAAGTAGACTCTAAGGATCTATCAATGAAGGGTTAAAATTTACCAAGGATGAATCAAGAATGTATTTAATCTCAAAAGGTTCAAAATACTCTAGGGGAGGAGGGGGTGGATCCCTTGCACATCCTAAGTGAAAATGGTCGTATGGGCCTCTCAAGAAACCTTTAGCTGACAAATATTTAGATGTAGGCTCTCCTTCTTCAGGTTCTTCTCAAATAGGATTATTTAAAGTAATGTGCACTTCATCCTCTAACTCACCATATGAATGGTTAGGAACCTCCAATGCACATATCACTAGAGGTGGCTCCATGATTTATGGAGGGAGACTCATATTCCTCCTCGATCGATGGGGTGATAAGGTTAGCCACCTTGAAACCTTATACCTAACCATAAAATCAAAAAAATGAATCAACCAAACTTATTGTCATCTATGCACCACACCAAACAACGTTCCACTATGGAAAACTTCTAAAGTAAACAACAAGCAAACAAACTCTTTCAAAAATCATCCTATGCTAATGAAGTCCCCAAGTTAAATCAATGAAGAGCCAAAAAGAGGGCCTTCCAAAGGTCAACATAGGATGATGAGGGCCCAAATCCAACTAGCGAAAGTGTGAAAATAAGTTACAGTAATCTTCACACAACAATCATTGAAGGTCCAATCTCCCTCGTGCAGATGGGAAACCCCCAAGGGAGTTGACATGGAGATTAGACATCAGCCTAAGGTATCACAAGCACTTCCCACTTGCAATCACCTAAGAGGAACCTAGGAAAAGATACCAAGGATTTTGATTCATGATTGGTAATTGGGGGGAATAGTCATGGATCAGATTTCAGCGTTGGGAAGGGATATACAGGGCTTGATCAGGTAGCCAAAACTCTAGAAAGGAGACATCACTTCGAGTAACTTGCCAACTTTATTTTTAAAAAGAATGGTTGGAAATTCTATATTAAAAAAAATCCTGTGCTAATGCACTTTACATAGAGGAAAAAATAATGGCAGTTCATTAAACTGAGTCCAGAGAAATCTTTGAGAAGTTTGTTGTTTTCTAATCTTGAGCTTAAAATTTCTTCCAAAAGAACTGCTAGTATGCCATGTGAATATGGCTACATATGAAAAAAAAATAAACAAAAATTTACTAATCATCGAAAGGACATGTTAAAAATTGTTGGTTGCTTCTGCATCTGCCTGAAAAGCTGCTTGAATTGTTGTTGGAGGTTTAATTATGTCTTCTGGGTTGTGCATTGCTGGATCCAGTGTTGGGTCTGGAGGGGCCTGGTTATGTTCATTGGCAGCTTCTGAATGGAAAGTTGATGGAATCTTTGATTCAACCGAATCGATTGTGATTGCAGGATGTGGAGGGAGGCCAAGGGAATTTCCCAATAGTTGTCTTAGCAGACTAATATGCATGTGTTTCTATTAACCCCGCGAAGAATGACCATGAGCTCTTGATTGTGCATGTGTTCCTGAGTCTGCAGTTAATTATGGAGGGCTTCACTATCACGTCTAATCCCATGTTTCTCCGCTTGAATTTCTCGGAGTTGTGTTCCCATTCTTTCCCTTGAGGTTCTGATTACAGTGCTCAAATCTCAATTTTGGTCTCATAACTCCTCTATGGCACAGGAGGGGCAGGAACAAGGATCTTTGGATCTTCTCCACGTGTTGAGAAAGGGACAAAGATACATGGAGGCCTATAATTCTTTTCTGGAGTGAAAATACATTTCTGGAGGACGAAAATGATGCCAAATCTACATATAAGTTGAAGAATTATCGATTGCACGCGAGAGAAGACTGGAGAGATGAAGTTCCCACAGACCATAGTACTCATCCGTAAAGGATATCTCTTTCGATGAAGCCATAGAAGTGATGGAATACATCAAAGAGTGATGAAGTATTGTGCAACATACGTGCAAAAGAGAAGGACTGATGCAGCGAGGCGTGTGGGAAAAAAGGGGAGGGATGAACAAGGTGCCACGAATCTAAAGATAGATCCATGCGTCAGAGGGAAAGGAGTACCAGTTGTCCAGGACACGTGAGTACTAGAGACCAAAAATGAGAGATAGGGTGGCAGACAGAAGGAGTTGATATGGAAGGGAAAGTCTATGGATGAAAAGGCTACTACAAAGACTCAGACCCAGGCAAATTTGGGGAAATCGCCATCTTTGGTAGTGCTTAAGGAATCCACACATGAGACTCGATTTGATTAATGGAAAGAAGGATTTGTTCCTTGTTTTTAGTTTCTTTTTCTTGTTGATCGGTTGCTTGATTTTGGGAGTGGAGGATATGGAAGAATTGGATCTTATTGAATTGAGATTTCAGGGTCCTATTGAGCACTCAACACACCCTAAAAAGCCTAGCTCAATTTTTAACCTTTTTGTGTACCACTTGATCTTTGAACTATCTAATTAAATTTCCTTTTAAGAAATGTTTTCTCTTTTCTTGTTCTTTTGACTCTCATTAGTTATTCAGGTTTGTTTAACTTTATAAAACCCCATGAATTAAAAATGATTAACACTTAAATAAAGAATCAACAACCAAAACACTTCACCCGATGCGCTTCAAGATTCAGCATTGGAAGGAATTCTTAGAAGGAAAAGAGCTACTCGAGAAACCTCAGTCACCCAGCGCCGATCTTCATTGGCATAGGCAGAAGTAAGTTTTGTTCGCGCCAAAATTCTTCATAAGGATATCGTCGATAGTTGATTCCTCTTCGACATCAGTAAGAGACAAAGGGATTAGATGTTAACGAGGAAGGAAACGATATCGTCGATAGCCATTACCCGACACACTTATTGGAATCAAGGAAGACCTAAGAGAATCGCAATGATCATTCTAACCACTCTAAATATTCCCCCCCTCGATCACTGATCCCCGATGTACTTCGACATCAGGACTTTTTCGAGGAAGCTAATCCGTAGAAAAACATGTGATAGGTGTCGTCGATCATTGATCCCAGATACTTTTCGGCATTGACACTTTAAGGTATGTTTTAAACCAAATGACTTAATGAAAATCCCGAATCTGATTGATACACACAGATTAGGCCCCCTGTCTTCAACGCTGCGTGTCTTTTCCAGATTGGAGAACCATACGACCTAATTTTACCCCGAGTCAATCTTGGTTCCTCAGGTCCAAGTCACACCTCCGAGTCAGTTTTGCCACGTCAACATTGTACGATGAGATTGATCGACGTCAAATCTTTTGTGAGGGACATCAACGAAAACATTCATAGCACAACGTCGATCTCCGATCCACCCACTAAGAAAGAGACACAATGGGACGTTTTAACATTAGATATGATTAGATTTTGAGCATTTAAGGGGTTAATTAATACCAAATCTCGCATTAGTTTCTACTTCATGTGCGAATCAAAAAAATCCATTTGAAATTAACGATAGACCACATCACTCTCCATGTCTTGGTCGTCAACCCATGATGAATTTAAGTTGCAGAGATTCAGTGACAGATTTGTTTGATTTTCGCTCATCACCTGAATTAAATGGTTGATACGACATGGTAAGTTCTTCCCTGGTTTAAATTCTTTTGAGCCATTGTAAACGAAACCATTTTGCATGCAAAGAAGTTTCAAAGCATCCAGAGAAAGCAAGACGAGCAATTTGAAAGCTACAGAGTTACCGTGGGTATCAAATAACCAGGTTTAGCAAGCTCTACAGGTATGTATCCAAGTTTGTGATTTTTACGTGGCTATGATTTATATATTTGTTATCCAGTTATGTTCTTTGCATAGTATCTAAAATTTGATTTTTCAGTTGCAGGAACAATGCTTCCAAGGAAGACGAACACTGGACGATCACCAAGGGTGTCGAAGCTGAAGGAGCCTAAGGTAGGCGAAGGTTCCTCTCCAAGGATCACAAAACAGTTGGAATACACTCCGAGGCTGGATCCAGTCTTTAAGACATCTACAAAGAAGGTTTTCATTCAACCTTCGGCCTTTGGAGACATAGAGGCAAGCACATGGACCAAGACGACACTCCCACATTGAGGAGAACTCTTCAAAAAGATCAACTAGGAGGAATTCCCGGAATACATCCCACACAACAACCCATATGTGAGAGCATTTGACGACCAGGTATTTCCAAATATCCGACAGTCATACCTGCACATGGTAGCAAGCAGAACCCCTGTGTTTCCATGTATAGAACTTTTGCAGTGGCTCATCGACCACACAGACATAAAGAAGTGTTTAATCAATGACGACAATGGTGGATGTGTCGGGGTCTTCCTTCCAGGAGAGGTCTAGAAGTATTACAAGCTTAAAGACCCTGAGGAGCGACTAAACACATATTTTGTCATAAAATTATACGAGCACCATGACACCAGCCGGGTAATGGCCTCATGGTGGAGAGAAGATAAAAAATACACCAATTGGAGCACCGACTGGTACTAGACAACCAACCTAAGGGAGTCATACATCTACCTAATGTCTCTCATATGCCGATTATATGGAGAAAAGGACTGCTCCAAATTTTCAGAGGCATGGATGCCTCTAGCTTACATAGTGGCCATTTACGAGAGTGACTTCAACTGGGAGCCATCATTTCTAAGAAACTTAGCATATGCATACAACAGGCTCAGACACCGAAGGAAGGAGAGACATCAACATTCTACATGGCTTCATATCTACTTGATGTCATGTGCACTAGAAACATTTTCGCCAACATGAGCCTGAGTTGTCATGTCACAGAGCTCACAGTCCACATATACTTCATCATCTTATGGGAGAACATGTACAAAAAATCCTACTCCCTTATCTGCAATGAATTCATCACACGTATTTATTTTATTCTTTTCAAGAAAGAATGCCCGAGACTATCAGTTGTGGCCAAAAAGATGATATAAAAGGTTTTCCACTAGTATCTGGATGAGCACGATACCTCCATTAGGGTGTTCGGGGCCACCAGAGCACCTCATCTCCTGCCAGCGCATGTTCCCAACCGGCTTGTAGTGGGAGAGAAATGCTACTAGACCATCCTGCAAGGCTACAACAACACCCTGGTCAAGGATAAAAAGTGGGTGTTTATACCTTATGGATTCCATGTAGGCTTCTACTTGGTGAAAGACACCGCGCAAGAAAAATAGGAAGGGTTGACCCAATTAGAGTTTAGATTTCAGACCGAGTGATTGCGCAAGCACGACCCAAAGGGTCTAGTATTGAAACACGCTTCTCAAGTGTCGTCCTGTTGGCCATATGCCCACGACAAATTTGAAGATGAAGTCTTTATAGAAAATGCTCAAGACTAGGATGAAGTGGTGGCAAGGATGGATGACCCCAAAATGACCAGGTTTAGAGCCATAATCATGGACGAACATACTACAACCATAGAGAAATTAGCTCAAGATGCCCTCAGAGCCAGAGAAGAAATGATAGCGGTCGAAGCAGCAGAGGTCCCCCTAGTAGCCCCGGTGTAAGATAGAGGTTTCCCTATGACTCGGGACACACGGGAGAGGGGGTTACTCATGATATAACAGACGCAATGGATAATTGATCAACTGCGAGATGACCCAGACCTCATAGTATGACAAGTTCCCCTACTGACAACCCAAATGAAAGGCAGATAGGCCCAAGTGGCCTTGAACTGATAGACGTCGATGAAATCACTGGGTTAGACGACCCTGAAATCACAACACCGCAAGTCGGATCACCAGTGGGTGTTTTAGCTCAACCAGAGACAGTTGGGGTATCAATGGGAACAAGTGCACCAAATCCCCTCCGTGAATTAAGAAAAATCTATGATGATGATGAGAGCCCGGAGGTATCCCTTGTGACCTATATACATATTGTAGAGGAAAATGAGCCAGAGAAGACATCTTCCCCAGCTCTCGACGCTCAAGTTCATGGGCTTCCACATAATGAATAATAAGTCGATAGTATCTTAGACGCTAAGTTTCCCAATGCACTAGAGACCCAAGCGGATAGTCTGAAGGACGAGCCAGGGTCGGGCGAACAAAAGGAAGAAGCTCCACAGCAGGAAATCGATGTCTCAATGGTTGATGATCAAGTAAGTACCAAGCCTACCCCCGATGCCTCAATTTCAATCGGTACTCAACTCCCCAATGAGCGACAAACCGAATCTTGGACTCCAGAACATAGGGAGGAAGTTCAAGAGCTCATTCTTGAACAAGTGTATACCATCAGGAGTCTGGGGAATACACTCACCTAGGGAGATCAACAAATCCCTGAACCCGTGGATGAAGTAGCTGACATACACGCCATTGCTTATGACTGGAAAAGAAAATATATCATGCAGAGAACCACCAAGAAGAGGAGGATCACTCTAGATCGCTCCATCCTCATCACCATGGAGGAAAATTTGATAAATACGGAGCATGCCAAAACATATGAACTTATCAGCGCAGGGATGGAAATCTTAGATGTCACCCTGGACAGAGAAAAAAAGGATGAATAGGAGTTGGTCGTTGCCATGAAAGAGTTATAACACATGTGCCATTTGGAAAATTGTTATCAGGATACCACACAAGTCGCAGTGTTCCTGAGGAATGAGTTCAAAGAAACCTATAATAAATTTGCAAATGAGTGGCATCTATTCACTGCAATAATAGTCGAGTACCAAGAAGACACCTTCATGGGGTTGGAAACATGTAAAGATATGGAGAGGTGGTATGAGAAATTGCACCAATCTGTGGAAAGGATCGACTACATCAGTGTTGTTCAGCAGGGCTGAGACATCGAAGAGCATGACATTCGGGTACTCAGAGATAGTAGCATCGATCGCATAATGAAACTGTTTGAATATTGGGTGAGAATGGCCCAAGAGCCTCATTGGGATATCCAAGAAAAGTGGGTCAAGTGCGAAAATAATTGGACCAAGGTCAACCGAGCAATGAGAGACATCATCCTTCCGGAATTCGACACACCTAAGGACTTTGTCGATTTGTGCGACATCGTCAAATTACATACCGAACAAGACTCATCGTGGGTTGCGGAGATAACAAAGGTGGCGAACATGGAGCCAGGACAAGTGCAGCAGTTCACGGATCACTTGATCAAGGCTCGGACAGTGCTACAACAGTTAAGTTCCAAAATAGCCAAATATCGGGCACATGCAGTAGAGATCAAGGAGATCCTTTCGGCCTCGATGGATCAACATAGGTTTCCATACGCTAACACGTGCGAGGGTCTTTTTGTACAGTGATCGGAGTATGAGAAGAGTCATCCGCTCAAAGGAAACCATTAGATGACTTTTGAAGACTGAAGGAAGAAAGTGCCATGTGGTGAATTTTTCTTTACATAGCTGCACTTTAATTGTTATTTTTAGTTAATTGTATGTTATAAATAAGAGCATTGACCGGTTAGTTAAGGGTCGATGGTTGTTGCAAAGACCCTCATTTTTTGGTTCTGTAAATAACTATTTCAAAGCTGTCTTTAATTGAGAAGTCATGTTTAGGACCTGAGACAAGTTTGTGTTTTTCATCAAAAGCGTGTATGATTGGATGAGGAGAAGAATTATTTCTTATTTTGTCTCATGAATGGATGTTGTAATGAGTAAGAGCTACTAAATCTATTGATAAGTTATCTGATTCAATGTTTTACAGTTCTTTTCTTTAATGATGAAGATAAATCGTTGTGTTATTATGTGATTGATGATTAGAGTTAATTGAATTATTTTACTTGCCATCATGTATAGCATGCATGTTTCTTCTGATAAATTGTATCTCAATCAGTAATTGGAATACCCGCACAGTTAATGTATTATTACTAGGCCTGTGGTAGACGGTCATTGTCTGCATGCTAGAGTGAAAGGGTTATCCCAAGCTCAGCCTCTTCTCCAATAGTTAAGTTTGTTCCCACTTTGTCACCTAGTTGGTTTATACCGACTTTTATCTTGGAGCGGTCCCACCTATAAGAGAAAATACAAAAAGAGAATGGTTGAACAGAAGGAGAATCCTTCACAAGAAAACATAAAGCCAATCGATTATTTGGCCAGATCACAAGATCTAGAGAGCCATTCCACTATTAAACGTTGCAGAGTCTAATTGGGCCTCGGTGGTGGGTTTGGTTCCTGTTGCTGAGTTAAAGGGATTTAGGAACCCTCAACAGGCCCTTATCTGAGATCGAAGACCAAAAAGAGATTGACTTTTGGATTTTCTAGAGCCAAGAAGTTATTTAATGATTAGCTCATAATCTCCAAGGAAAATTAACTCATGAAGATTTTGGGATCGTGTAATTTGTAACCCCATATAAACTGCTAGGGTTTCTACTCTGTTATTGGTGGTATTCCCCAGCCCCCAAGAGTAGTCCAAAATATTTTGTCCATCAGAATATATGATGACTCCCCTCGCACCTTCCGCTCCTAGTAACTTGCCAACTTTACAAGAGTCTGCTATTATGCACATTCCCACTGAATAAGAAAGAGGGGATAATCTCAATACTGACTCACCATTAGTTAGTGCTTGACACTTGTGTGAAAGACGTTTTCCTGGTAAATACTTCTCACTACTATTGGACCTTACTCTCTTTATTCAATTTTAGTGGCCTTAGAGAGTTAACTCTCCAATCCTACACCAAGGCATTATAGCCTCGACTATAGTAGTTTTCTAATAATAAAAATCAGTCTAGTTCATTTTAAATTAACATTGTTTTTAAATGGTTGTTAATTACTCAAAAGGGCGTAGTATAGTGAAAATTGATGATATTATGACTCAAGAATGTTGAATTAATAAATAAATTGTAAAATGCATTAAAACATCTACATTGTTATCTTTCAATTGAAACATTGCAAATCTTGACGCTACTTTGGAATTCAGAAAAAGAAGAGACATATTTAACACTTTCAATGAAATGCAAACCTTTCTCATATCCCCAAATATGAAATCTAATAACAACGAGAAAACTAGAAATGAATTTTCAATGGATTAACTCAACAAGATGCCTAAAAATAAAAATAAAATTGTATTTATGAAATTATTTTCCAACTAAATACACACACATAATTAATGGTTGTCAAATTTCTTGGTGAGATTCACTACAGTTCCCAATTCTGAATAAAATTCCAAAATTTAATAGTAGCTTTCAGTTTGGAAATTTTTTTGTCACTCATAAGACTTGCTCATGGGTTACAAGCCAACAACTCCTATGCACTAAGAAACACTCACAATTGTATAAAGGAAAATAACATGTGCTTGTGACTTTCACTAAAAGAAAGTGTGAGCAAGTAACAAATTAACCAAAAAATGAAAACCTAGGTCTGGAAACTAAGGTGTTTCTTGATCCTACTTAAACTAAAGAGAACTGGTAGAAGCATAAAGAAAACTAATGTTTCAAAAAGTGGAAAAACTTCAAGAACGACCTGAAAGGAAGAATTCAAAGAATTCTCCCTAGTGGAGTCACCATTTTTGTTGTAGGGAAATTAACCTATATTTAATACAAATCCACGATGAGTGGATTGATCTTATCGATAGAGTAAAAAAAATAAAACTATATTACTTTCCAGAGTTCATCACTTGTGTTATCATTGTAAGATAAATGAACGAGAATAATACATGTATGATGTGGTAAAACCTTTCATTGTTGTGAGAAATTCAAATAGAAGATAATCCAACATAGCACAATATCTATGTCTTCACACAAATCAAATCCATTTTGACGTGATAATGAAATACTATAAATGCAAGTACATAAACCCTAACTAATTCCATGTTCATTAATTCAACCATAATTCCTAAATTGAGATAAGTTCAACATAACATGAATACTCCATGAATTGGGGGCTAGAAGAAGAGTGACATTTCTTATAATTATTCAAATATAAGCAGAAAATTATACCTGACTTAACTGCCAACACCTTTGTCACCCAAGCTTGGGTTCTTCCATCTTTGATCAAATATCAAGCTCAACTATGCTAAGGATCGAGACCTTACTATGGAAGGGAAATCATAGAAAGACTCAAACCCCACCCAAGACCATATTAGACTTACATAATCAAGAGGGTTATGATCAAGAAGAGGATATTAAGTCAAAAGAATCATAGATCTTAAATAATTTCTCCAACATATGTGTGTGGTGTCTCCTTTTTCCAACCATGAACCATCGATTTATATGAGTGAAAAATGGTTCCAATAGTTAGGGAACGAAATCCAAAGCATACAAGTGTACAAGCTATGTATTGTCGACTCAAGTCCCATGCACTATGTTTTATTTTATTATTTTGGGCTATTTTGAGGGTTCTCACATGTTGCTAACTAGCAACCTGCAAGCACTTGCAAGTTGCATTTATGAAAATCGTGAGCATAAGGCAAACAGGCTAAAAAAACAAGTCAGAAGGATCTGCAACTCTTGGAATAAAGGAATGAAAGTGGTCAATCTCAACTCCAGGGTCAAGGGTGACCAAATATAAGTATAACAATAAGATGATGTCATAGAAGAAACTGAAGTAGGTGAAGATGTACATTAAGTAATAAGGAATTCAACAAATTTAATATTATTGATTACTTATAGTGATAATGTTTTGAAATTTATACTTTCATATTAATCAATTATATATAATATTATTGATTTATTAATCAATATTTTTTAATATGTTCTCCAAAAATATATTTGTCATGCTATTTTCGATGAAAAAAACTTTATATAATGTGTGTAATTTTAATTACTATTTTAAAATTTAAAAAACAAAAACAAAACAACATTTTAAAAAATAAATGATATTTTATAACTAGGAAGATTCAAAATCTCAAAAAACTACCTAGAAAAAAAGGGTATTACTAGTAGCACTACTTTTTGAAATGGGGTAAAAATAGCTACTAAATGTGACCTCTAACAAAATCAGAACTTTGGAGGGTTGTTGTCAAGTTGGTAACTATGTTTCCAATGTCTCCATAACCATTGACCCAAGCAAGACACTAACATAATTAGTAACATAACATACCACTACGCCCTCCTATTAGAAACTAAAAACCCAAAACTCATTCCCTTTAAATTCACTCAAAGCCCTATCTATATATCATACATAAAAGACACAAACCCTCACTACAATAATCATCATTAAGACAACCCATCACCAACCAACTTTTATCATTACAAATGTGATCAATCTCCATCCAATGTAATATCCAACATTAAGATGCATCACTACCTTCCAAATACATCTGCCATAAAGATAAAGTATTTGATTCTTAATAGTTATAGCCTTTATACCATGGAAGGTCATCTCATATGATTATTACAAGGACACATGGACCAAGTTAAATTTATCACTAGAGAAAAAAACCCATGGTACATCATTTGACCCCAAAATACATCACAATTTCCCAACTATGTTTCCCTATTGAAGGTCTTCAGAATGTACTGAATCTACAACTTCTCCACTCTAGGAAATTACTATGTGCATGGTATTCCCCTGAGAATGCCTTATCCTATCTCTATTGTATGTATTCTCGTCACATATCTTGACTCTAGCCTTCCTTGGAGAACTTTAGATGTTGCTTGGAGGAGTTCCTCCAAAGAATTCGATCTAAATTATATCATTATATTATTTTTCATCTATCTTGATCTTTTTAGAGTGGAAAAAATTGGAGGAATCAGTTTGCAGGGACATTTTAGTGGCAGGTCCCGGTTTGGAAAATTAGGGTCTAGAACCTTTTGAGACCATTTTGAGAAATCAAATGACATTTTTTGGGGTTCTGGTGTCTAGAACTTTTGCACCTCCCTTGGATGGTGTTCAACACTCTGAGACCTTTCCAATGGTTCAGATCGTGCATCAATCAGAGTTCGTATGCAAAAGTTATGCCTTCCATAAGTTGACCTACCATGTTGACCACCATGGTACGAGAGGATGCCATGTCAATTCCAATTACTTACGCATATGGGGCTAGCCACGTATGAAATTTCAAGAAGATTCTAGAAGGTTCAAAACCCTATCACAATTAAGGGTTGAGGAATTCAAAAACATACCCCTAGATGGCTATCGGGCTATGTTAAATATCGGGCCACTAGGAGGAGAAGGGGTTCCATTCTATATTATTGTATTTTGTTTCTTCATAGAGTAGAACAACTGGGAGTGGGAAATTAGAGAGCATAAAAGAGAGGGTTAATGTTTTGTAGCAGCCTAATAGGTCGCATGTCTTAGGTAACTCCATAGAGAGTGTCTTATCCTTTATACTTGCATTATTTCCATACCAAAGAAAAGAGAGTAGAGCAGTCTCACCTTCTATCTAGGTTTTCTCCCGTAAGGGTTTCTTAGAGCAAATCTTTGTGTTATCTTGTGGATGTTTGATTGTATTTTACTGATCTCTATTTTTCAGATTTTAATTATTTCACGCATAAGCAGAAAATCGGTAACTAAATATTATGGAATCTAAAGGAATTTAACCTTCATAGTGTATATTTCAGTTTTATTTATCAGATCTCTTGTGACGAACTATTCCAGTGGAATATCCATGACAGTTTACAGATCATATTGGTATCAGAGCATGTTTTTCTTTTGGTTAATTTTGGGAAGTTACAGGATCCAGGAATCAACTTAAAGAGAAGTCACTGAAACCCTAGCCATGGCAGACAAGTATGTTCATAATAACCCTCGAGATCCAACAGAAGAGAGATTTAAGAGGTTGGAAGCACAAGTTGCCAACATTAGTCACAATATGAACCTCCTCATGGAGGTTCTAGCAAGAAATCCCAAACCGTTCGGAGATGATGGAGGCTCTAACTTAGAGATCAGGTCGGATAGGAAATCAGGAGATCAGGAAGACACATGAAATGAGTCACATAAAGAATCTGAGAAAGAGAAGTTGAGTTCCAGTGCCATGAATCCTTCACAGTCCTTATTCAAGATGGAAGCGAAAGTGGACATAAATCCATACCAAGGTGAGATCGACGCATTAAAACTGAATCATTGGTTATAACAACTAAAAATTTAATTTAGCATTCACCATATAGATGAAGAGTAGAAGATTTCATTTTCTAGATTGAAGTTAGAGGGCCATGCTTTAACCTGGTGGGAAATCCATACAGAAACACTTAAGTTGGACGGTGATCCGCCGGTAACTAGGTGGGAGGACTTCAAAACCCTCATCAAGTCCCAATTCTACCCTATTGGGTATGTAGAGGACCAATGGATCCAACAACACTACTTCAGGTAGAGGTAGGGGTAGAGTGTACAAGAGTACACCACTAAGTTCAGAAAGATGTCAAACATGATGGGTATCTCTCCCAAGAACCTTGATGTACTCCTCAAGTATCTGGGGCATTTACACAGTCATCTACGAAAGTAGGTGATGCTCTTCAAGCCAAGGATAGTAGATGAGGTGTGTGTACATGCACAATACCTGGAAAACATAAGCAAAAAGAAGGGTCAACCAAGTGGTTCAAAGAAAAAAGAGCACCAAGAAGCTTCCAAGGAGGGGAAGAAGCAGTGGAAAGGGGGGGAATATAAAAAGACAACAGACACTACACATTAGTGCAAAGATCCTAGAAGCCATTGTAATCATTGCAACATTGATGGCCACACCTAGGAAAAATGTTGGAAACTGCTTCCAAAGTTGAACCCGAAGAATTGCAAGAAGGACGAAAAGAAAAAGAATCTTTTAGCCATAGATTTAAGCAATCAAGTTGAAAGTAGCTCAAATGTGGATGAAAATATTGACTGCACATTTGTGCAGAAGGAGGTGAATTTGATTAGCCTTCATCACCGGGAAGAGAAGGAGATGACCAAGCTCTTCCACATTAAGATTCAGGTCAACAAGACCAAGATAGATGCTTTGTTCGACTCTGGTTCACAGGCTAATATTGTAGCAACGAATCTAGTCAACAAGCTTGGAATGGAGGTTCATGATCATCGTAGCCCCTATCCATTGGGTTAGGTAAACAAGGATGTTGAAATAAAGGTAACGAAATGGTGTAAGATTAAATTTGCTATAAGTGTTGATTTTATTGATGAAGTGGAATTGGACGTAGTACCCCTTGATGTATGTGGAGTAGTGTTTGGAAGCCCTTACATGTATATGAGGGATGCAATATTCATGTGGAGAGCCAACTAGTATCGAATGATTAAGCATGGGAAGTCCTACATCATCAACACACATAAAGGCAAGTCAAAGACCTCACTAGTAAGTGCCAACCAAGCCAAGAAGTTGATTAATTCTAGCAAGAAATATGTTTACTTTTCTTAATAGAAAATTAATCTAACGATAAGTCAATGAGAGTGGAGGCATCCCTAGAGGGGTGTACTAAAGAGAAGAACCATTAGTTGGAGGAGTTTCTACAGGAATACATAGGAGTATTCCAGGAGCCTAAAGCGCTGCCACCCAAGAGGGATGTGGAGAAAAAAATACAGTTATTACTAGACTCCCCATTGCCGAATATTGGGATGTATAGGAAGTTTGTTCTAGAAGCAAATGAAGTGAAGAAATAATTGCAACAATTGTTGGAGCAGGGTGTGATTTGACCAAGTACCTCACCTTGTGGGTCACCCATCATAATTGTTCCAAATAAGGATGGGAGAATGTGTATCAATTACAGGGCATTGAACAAGATTACACTGAATAAATGGTACCCTCTGCCAAGTATCGATGATATATTAGACCGGTCGCAACATGTCAAGTACTTCACTAAGATGGATTTGAAATCAAGATATCACCAGGTGCGAGTCAAAGAAGAAGATACCTAGAAGATTGCCCTCAAGACAAGGCAAGGTTTGTATGAGTGATTGGTTATGCCATTCAGTTTATGCAATGCACCAACTACATTTATGAGACTAATGAGTGATGTTTTACACCCTTATCTATATTTGTTTGTTATTGTCTATTTGGAAGATATATTGGTTTATAGTGCTACCTGGGAAGAGCACATCTCACATATTATGCAGCTGTTAGAGACTCTGAAGAAGCACCAATTGTTGGTCAATCTCAATAAATGTGAGTTCGCTCATTAGTTTTTGGTGTATTTGTTGTATGTGATCAGTGGAGGGGAGTTGAAGATAAATCCTACAAAGATGGAGTCCATCATGAAATGGCTAGTTCATACAAATGTCACTGAAGTTATGAGTTTTTTTGGGGAAGCACAATACTTGTGGAAGTTCATAGCTTCATTTCCAGCTATAGTTGCACCACTTCACGCCATAATAGCCAGTGGTAAGAGTTTTTAGTGGGGGAAGAGCCAATGGAAGACCTTTGATAAGCTGAAAAGAAATATCATTCAAGCACCGATGCTCACACTACCAAACTTGCAAAATCCCTTCGAAGTGGAGATAGATGCAAGTGGGTATGCCATGGGAGTAGTACGGATGTAGGGAGGAAGGCATGTATGCTATCAATGTGAAGTATTCCATGGGGAAGTTCTCAACTACCCTACCTACAGAAAGGATTTCTATGCCTTGGTACAAACTATCAAAAGGTGGAAGCACTATTTGATGAGAAAGGAGACCATCATCCATACAGATCACCAACCACTATAGTATTTCCAGGCCCAAAGTAAGATACAACAAACTAGGCATTACAAGTGGATGGGGGTTTTACAACAATTTCATCTGGTCATAAAGTATAGTAAGAGTAGCACAAATAAGTTGGCAAACTTTCTTTCACGACCACCCACATCAAATATTACAGCTTTGGGAACTATTATGCACATGGAGCCTTTTACCCATGATGCATATAAAGAGGCATACACAGAAAATGAGGACTTCAAGGAGGTGTTCCAGCAACTACAGGTCCAAATTCATATATAAGAAGGTGATGGAAAGCTTGACTATCATTTCCAGAATGGTTTACTCTACAAAATCGACAAGCTATGTGTTCCTAAAGGTGAACGATTGTAGCTTATCAAAGAGGCTCACATCTCCAAGGTTGCAAGACATTTTGGTGTTGGGAAGATAGTTTCCAACTTACAGAGGTATGTGTACTTGCCCACAATACAAGAAGATGTATCATTGTATATTAGAGGGTGTATACTTTATTGTACCAGCAAGCCCAGTAACAGGAAGCAATGTCTATACCATCCCTTACATGTACCCACTCGACCTTGGAAACATTTTTCCATGGATTTTGTGGGAGACAAGAAGGGACATGATTATCTATTTTTGGTAGTTGACAAGTTCAACAAAATGTCCTTTCTCATGTCTTGGAAAAAGACCATCAACGGGAAAGAAGCAACGAACAAGTTCTTTGAACAGTTTTGGGTGCACTTTGGACTAGGATACCATATTTCTCAGTGAATTTTGGACTACATTGTGGGAGAAGATGGACACTAAGTTGAAGAGGTCTACAACATTCCATCCACAAACAAATGGGCAAATGGAAGTAGTCAACAAGACTTTGGTGCAGCTTTTGAGGGGTTACAATTAGAAGAATCCTAAGACTTGGGATGAAAATCCGATCTATATACAACACTCTTATAACAGAGTAGTCCACACTTCTACTAGTAATTCACCTTTTGAAACTTGTTTTGGATATTTTGCACCTTCACCCTTAGATGTTGTATATGGACAACAAGGAGTAGTGAGGGAGGACCTCACAAGAGATGCATTAAAAGCATAATTTTTTTTTTTGAAAAGATCAAGCAGATCCATTTGCAAGTACAAGAGGCACTGAAAAAGTCACATGAAAAGTACAAGGCTAGACATTACCAACACATAATAGAGAGAACATTTAGAGTGGGAGATAGAGTATGGTTACAATTGAATAAGGAAAGGCTACAAGGTCCTAGTAAGAAGATCAAGGCTCTATGATATGGTCATTTTGAGGTATGGAAAAGGTAGGCGATAATGCCTACAAACTCAATCTACCCCCATACATGTGCATTTACTCTATAGTGAATGTAGAGAATCTCAAACTCTATGAGCCTTCCATGTTGGATCAGAAGGAGGAGCAGGTCCTACCTTCCATAGAGAACTTAGCACTAGATGCTCAGGTAGAGTTGGCAAAGGACATAGTTTTGCAGAAGCGGTCCAAAACTACAAGACAAAGGAAACATGACCTTTGGCATGTTGGGTTGAAAGGACAACTTCTAGGCAAAGCAAGTGGTACTTCAGGGACAAGGTAGAAGAAACATTTCCTCACCTCATTCAGTAAAGATTGTGAGGACCAAAAGCCTTCAAAAATGGGGAGGTATGATTCGTATTAGATCATTATATTATTTTTCATCTATCTCGATTCTTTTAGAGTGGAAAAAAATGGAGGAATCAACTTGCAGGGCCATTTTAGTGGCAGGGCCCATTTTGGAAAATTGGGGTTCGAAACCTTTTGGATCATTTAGAGGCATCAAATGGTGTTTTGGGGGGTTTTAGTGTCTGAAACTTATGCACACCCGCTTGACAGTGTTCTACGCTCTGAGACCTTTCCATCAGTGCAGATCGTGAGTTAATCAGAGTTTGTGTGCAAAGGTTATGTCTCCCACAAGTTGACCTACCATGTTGACCACCATGGTACAAGATGATGCCACATCAGTCCCCGTTACTCACGCATATGGGGCTATCCACGTATGTAATTTCAAGAAGATTCTAGAAGATTCAAAACCCTATCACAATTGAGGGTTGAGGAAGTCAAAAACCTACCCCTAGATGGCTATCAGGTTATGTTAAATATCGGGGCACTAGGAGGAGAAGGGGGGTTCCAATCTGTGTTATTGTATTTTGTTCCATAGCATAGCAAAACAACTAAAAGTGGGAAATTAGAGAGCATAACAGAGGGGGTTAATGTTCTGTAGTAGACTAACAGGCCACGAGCCTCAGATAACTCCATAGAGAGTGCCTTCTCCTTTAGTCTTGTATTATTTCCATACCAAAGAAAAGAGAGCAGAGCATCCTCACCTTCTAATTGGGCTTTCTCTCGTAAGGGTTTCCCAGAGAAAATATTTGTGTTATCTTGTAGATGATGTCTGATTGTATTTTAGTGATCTCTATTTTCCACATTTCATCTATTTCATGCATAAGTGGAAAATCAATAACTAAATATTCTGGAATCTAAAGGAATTTAACCTTCATAGTGTAGATTTCAATTTTATTTATCAGATATGTTGTGACGAATTGTTCGAGTGGAATATCCACAACAATTTACAAATCATAATTACATCCCAACTTGTCTCTTGCTTTTAGCATTTTATCTCCATCCATTGACCTTCATGACTCTATTTTCCATCTCTAGATCTTATTCATTAGTGTGAATCCTTTGGGCACTATTTGTCCACCCAATGTCCTTTTGATGTCCCATGTCCATATCCTTTGTCCACCTTGGATTTATTGCCATATGTTTCATGCACCATTCTTCCTTCTATGTCCCATGTCCATCTCCTTTATCCACCTTAGAGTTCTTGCCACATGTCTCATGCCCCATCTCTAAGGACAATCTTGATGCCATGTCATACTTCCCAAAAGTATTTTCTTATCCACTCATCCATGGAGTCTTCAACTTATGTCCGCCTCACTATGTCTTGTGATTTGTATAATATTTTTTTGGGCGAACCTCATTATATGTAAATTGTAAGATTTTACATAAATGTAGTAGATAAATGTCTACAATAATCACAAACAAAATGCAAAACATTCACATTAAATATTAACATAAGGATTTTATAGTGGAGCAAACCCGGAAAGGAAAATTTCCACTCCCAAGTCTCCATTGTATTTATGTGTGCATATTGTAATGGTGCACAACCCTATTACATAGAAATTAGACATGAACACATTATTAATAAGGAGCACTAAGATAGAAGTAGGTAAAATGCCACACATGTCTACATAAATGTCCACTAAGTTGAGATTAACTAACATGCTGAAACATTATCACTAACATATATATGTTAAATGCAAAAGAACACAAATATACATAAATGTATTTGATAAAATGTTATTTATCTCACATACTCTCTCATTTTAACAAATTTTATAGTCTTTTTAAGAGTACAACATTCTGCCCCTCATTTTAAGCTTTGTCCTCAAAGAATTGGATGATACCAAGTCATAAGACACCTTCAAATTCGTGCTAACATATTTCCTTACTTGACTATCCATCCATCCATATTTGATCTTTAATATGATCTCTAATAGTCTAATGTTGCATAGTTGCTTTTTCTTCGATTGCATGTATGTTGTTGATTCTCCCACTTGTTTTCTCGAAATGTAAATATTGATATTTGTTATATTGTGATTAATGGCTTCCGTGATAGTAAAGATGGAATGACCCATCTTTGCTTTAGCTCTTGGCTTTTGCCTTCAAAAATGTCTTTGATTCCTACTTTGGCTGGCATTTCCAGATTTATTTTCTATGTTTATTTCTCATTTGTACTTAAATATTGTCACATGTTTTCTTCATGAGTTCAGTTTTGCCCATTACCTCTTCAAGTTGGATATCAATTTCTTCAAGCATTTTGCTATGATTCTGTTTTATCTTTTCTTATTTTTGCTATGATTGTGTTTTATCTTTTCTTATTTTTACTTCTGATTTTGAAGTTCAAGACTTCCTATTATTTGGTTTCATCTTTCACCACTTTTTGCTTACGTTTCATCTTGATTTATCACTACTTCTGCATCTCAAATCTTATTTTTACTTCCGATTTTGAAGTTCAAGACTTCCTATTATTTGGTTTCATCTTTCACCACTTTTTGCTTACGTTTCATCTTGATTTATCACTGCTTCTACGTTTCAAAGATATCTTCTTGACTTTCCACATCATCTATGATCTTCAATTCTACTTCATGTGGACATTTTCTAACCCTCTTGACTTTGTTGAAAAGGTTTTGATTATGAATTTTCAAACCTTTTTATTTCATTTCTCCTTGTAAGCGGTTATTTTTACCTGGCCTTTTCCTTTTTCAATTTCTTTGCTTTTCCTTCCCACAAGTGCTTAAGCCTCCTCTAAAAGTGCTTAATGGAAACATGAAACTTTGATATCTTAACATCTTTCTTTGCAACTTCTCATTTCACTTCATCTTTGATTTTCTTTATAACTTCCTTACGTTTTGCATAAAGGGAATCCACTTCCTCTCTTTTTGTTTCCTTATCTATCTATTTTGAAAATATGTGTTTAAATGTTTCCCACCTGGCACCTATTGCACAATTTTGTGTCAAAATCAATTTTCTTTTATAATAACTAATCATTCTCTAGGATCACCAGGTATTCACACATTCCTCACATTCGTATATAGTAGGTGCTGGTAATTGGAGTTAACTTACAAATGATAAACCTACTCTACTATGAAGATTTGCAACTTTATTCAAAATGCTTCAAATCTCCTGCCACAATATTACTTATGAGTTGAAAGTTATGAAGATTTTATCACAAGATGTTGGAATTCTCATAAAAATCAAGTTTTTCAATACCTATAACTAGAACCCTGAAAAGCTCCACAACCACTACCGA
Organism: Picea engelmannii; assembly: GCA_009831015.1. Lineage (NCBI taxonomy): Eukaryota > Viridiplantae > Streptophyta > Pinopsida > Pinales > Pinaceae > Picea > Picea engelmannii. The sequence goes on along the minus strand of ML825042.1, from coordinate 95,138 downwards.
AAATGGTATGAATTTTTTTCCCTGTTCAAAACAACCTTCTGAATCCCCCAATTTGAACTTCCAATCAAATGTTATACATATTCAAAGACGATATATCACTTCAACCCTTCTTTATGACTGCACTAAAGGCCGACCTTGTTTGTGCTCCAACTCTAAAAATTCCACACCAGATCTATTGATTTAATTTTAAGTGCAAAGCATTACAACAGAAAAAGCTTACTATTTCCTTAGTTGGTATAATCAGATAATTGTGCACAAAATACAATCCACACAAACACATGAATTGATTGTAAGTTAAACTTGTTATATCATCCCTCTTTCATTGAATTTTCGCATTTCCAAACTATTTGGGAAAAGGTGAAAAATAATTTAAATTCGGAGCGCAAAACAAGGGTGATATCCAAAAAT
>ML825042.1:76516-94630 GCA_009831015.1 Picea engelmannii | reverse complement strand
TTTGTTACAAGTGATAACTTGCAGGAAGATTCTTGATAATTAATAATTGGACTTGCTCACACAAAAACCACGACACATATAAAGCATCTTTTCTAGAAAGGAACTACATAATTCTTCCTGAACGTCAAATAGTTGTACTGGGAACAATTTCAAATCAATATCTCAAGCATATAGGCATTTTTGGGAAAGCATGCGAAAAGCCTACTGTGTAAGCAACATTGACAAATTCTTAACTGATATACTACAGATCATCCTTCAAATCCAAATCCATTCACTTTCTTTTCCAACAAAAGATTGCGAACTTCTTCCTGTTGTCCTGATTTGCGACAAGCCCTAATGAAATAGTTATAGCTACCTGTATCCAGTGTGCTATCCTTTCCACACTGCTGAATCAGGAATGAATGTGCTTCGTCAAAACCTTTGCTTTGTAAGAGACCGTCAAGAAGATGCCAGTAACTAGCATACAAAGGGCTAATTCCTTCCTCTTTTAGTCTATCAAGGAGCCGAATTGCATCTTCGATATTCCCCATCTTGCAAGCCGCACGAATCATTATATTATATGTATGAGCATCCGGTTTGCAGCCCCTATCAACCATTCTCTGTTGAAATTGGGTTGCCTCTTCAAATTTTCTCCTATTACAAAGTGCACTTAAAACAAGATTATAGCAGAAAGAATCTTGAGGAGAGTCTTTCATCATTTCAAAAATCTCCTGCACCTTATCCATCTTATTTTTCTGACAGTACAACTGTATAAGTGGACGATAAGTCGACAACCTCGGAGCACAATTCGCACTCACCATCTTTTCCAATACCACTAAGGTTCCATTGACATAATTTTTTTCACAGAGAGCTGCAATAAGCATTTCATAAGCGTCTCTTCTGGGAGATAAATCCAGCTTCTCAAACATTTCCATGATTTCATTTAGCCTATCTGAATCATCATGCCAGACGGTGGCGAATGAAAATGCTTCGGCAGAATTACTGCAACAAGCAGCTGATCTCTCTGACAAAACCCTCTGCAGGGTTTCAAAGTCCTTAGAGCCGCCGACAATATTCACAAGCCTGTCATAAGTTCCAGTGTCGTGTTTGAACCCTGGTTTTAGTTTGGCCCACTGAAAAAACCTCAAAGCCAAACTTGGGGAATCTATTTTCTCCAATATGAGCCGTGCAAGTAGGGGACTTAAATGAATGCCCAAACGATTTAGGGTTTCTTCCAGGTCTTCATCGCCCTTTTCAACAGCATGACACAGTTCCCTTATAGCATCCGCCAGCTTCCATTTCTTTTTTTCTGGGGTTTCGTCAGTTTTGATCGATTCAGCCAAGGTGCCTTCCTCTTCTTCGCTGTTTAGAGATTGTAATTCAGGGTTTTCGTCCTCGCTCATGACTGCTTGAGTTTCCTCGCGTATTGGAACCGTGGCGAATGCATCCGTTGAGTAAAATTTATGGCTCAAAATGGGTTCATGAAAATGGAGAGAGCTGTTACCGTTTTCGAAGGTTTTGAGGGCAGTGGAATCCAGATTTTGGGGCCATCCCGGTGATGCAGAGCTCCATTGTTGAGAGCACAGCTGGATTGTTGCAAATGCTCGCCTGATAGAGGCCAGTCCAGCACGACGCGGACAAGCCATGCCCTGCATTTCAAGTTGTTTTTGTACTTGAGGAATTTCCCCGTTGGTCTAAGGAGAAATGAATGACGTTGTCTAAACGTTTAGACTACGCGGAAATGAATGAAGTAGAATTTGGAAAAGTGGGGGTTGCAGGTTATATTATTGCTAGGGTTTAAGGGAAGTAGGGTTTTAAGGGTATGATTTGAGCAATTAACATTTGGATTGGGATTTCTCAGGATATTTGTCCTTCAACGTTAAAACTTTACGAACAGAGCTACATTTTTAACGCTCATACAATGTTATGTTCTTTAATGTGGAATTAGCGTCTGTAAACATTTTGGTTCACTGGTTGTGGTTGTAAAATTTTGATTGTGAGACAAAAAAAAATGGTTTATAAAGTACTAACAGTTTTCTTAACCCCTAAATTAGGAGCAAGTTTAGTTTAGGGGTGAGTTTATAGTGGACGTGATAACATCCTTCTTTATTAATGTCATGAGTAAATTTTCCTCTTCTAAATTGTTTAGTGTTTAAGTTTGTGTTAACATTTTTGTTCCCCTAAATTAGGGGCAAGTTTAGTTTAGGGGTGAGTTTATAGTGGATGTGATAACATCCCTTTTTATTAATGTTATTAGTAAATTTTTCTTTTCTAAATTGTTTAAGTTTGTGTTAACATTTTTGTTGGTCGTGTAAGTTCTCCATAGTATTTTCTTCACTCTAATACTAACATTGCCAACAAATTTGGTGTCATGTGTTGGCTCTATTTAGCAAACCAATGTTCACTTAGGTGTTCAACAAAAGTGTGATGTAGTCTAGTGTTGGCAATTTTAGTGTTGGTTAAGAGAGAGTCTTAATTGAAGCATGTGTCAAGATTAAAGATATGGAGGTATGTTAAAGGGAAGGGTTTCACTATTATATCTTAACATCTATCTATAACAAAGTTTACAATATTGATTGATCCAGAGTGGATCATTATATTATTTGGCATCTATCTCGATGCTTTTTGAGTGGAAAAAATTGGAGGAATCAACTTGTAGGGTCATTTTTATGGTAGGTCCTAGTGTGGAAAATTGAGATTTGAAACCTTTCGGAGCCATTTTGAGGCATCAAACAATTTTGGGGTCAAAAAATTTTCAACTTTAGCTAAGACCCCTTGACGTTGATCTACACTCAAAGACCTTTCCAATGGCTCAAAAATCACGTCAAATGGAGCTCGTATGCAAAAGTTATGCCTCCTGCAAGTTGACCAATCATGTTGACCACCATGGTACGAGAGGATGCCACATTAGCCCCTATTACTCACGCATATGGGGCTAGTCATGTGTGGACTTTCAATAAGATTCTAGAAGGTCCAAAACCTTATCACAATTGAGGGTTGAGTAAGTCAAAGCCCCACCCCTAGACGACTATCATGCTACGTTAAATATTGGGTTGCTAGGAGGAGAAAGGGTTCCATTATTTTGCATTGTATCTTGTTCCATAACTGAGAAAAATGTCTAAGAGTGGTATTTTGTGAGCATAACAGAGGAGGAGGAGGATTTTGTAGCAGTCGTTCAGGCCATTGTGTCAAAAGGTAACTCCATAGTGAGTTCTCATTCCTTTGTATGTGCATTTTATAACTGAAGCAAAGAGAGCAGAGCATAGACCTCACCTTTTGGCTAGGTTTTCTCATGTATTAGGTTTCCTAGGTTAAATCATGTATTTGTTGTGTGGATGGTGTATATTTTGCACCTGTTCTTTCATTTTTATATTTCAGTTATTTCATAAATTTAAGCAAAGTTAGTAATTAACTAATATGGGATATAAGGAAATAAATTGCAAAAATCTAAGAATTCATAATAGTTTAAGATATGTTGTGACGAACTGTTCCATTGGAATATCCATAGTAATTTATAGATCATATTGGTATCAGAGCAGGTTTCTTTGGGATGTCCGTGGAAAGTTGTAGGATTTGGAAATTGGCTTCAGCAAAAAGTCGTGGAACCCTGGCAATGGAAAATGAGTTTGTTCACAACAACCCTCGAGATCCAACAAAAGAAATATTTGTGAGGTTGGGAGAGCAAGTCACTGACATCTCTTGCAATATGTCCCTCCTCATGGCAGTTCTAATAAGCAAGCACAGATCATTCGGGGAGGTTAGAGGCTCTAACTCAGAGATCAGATCAGTGGGGAAATCAGGAGATAATGAAGACCTAGAAAAGGAGTCGAGAAAAGAGCCCAAGAAAGAGCAACCCAGTTCGAGTGTCATTGACCCTTCACAATCCCTATTTAAGATGGAAGCAAAAGTGGAAATAAATCCATACCAAGGTGAGATCGATGCATTGCAATTAAATCATTTGTTGGAGCAACTAGAATTTTATTTAGGTATTCACGATATAGATGAGGAGCATAAGAAATCATTTTCCAAACTGAAGTTAGAGGGTCATGCTTTAACCTGGTGGAAAAGTGATGCAGGAGCATCGTCAACAAACACACATGGTAGGACAACTCAACGCCCAAGAATCTTTTCAGAATCTGAAACATCGGGAGTTACTGCGCATATTTCAGAACTGATTGGAAAAGGAAGAAGATCAAGCGTTTGGCAGCGGATGATCACGAGTGATCTGGAGTTCACTCTGGGCCTTGAATGTAACTGAACATTAGGTAGCAGTTAGTTTTTGTTTTTCAGGTAGACGAGTAGTTGGGGGGAACCCTAAGGACTCTCCGAGATAAATAGAGGTTTTGTACGCCCAAATGAGGTTGCTACGAGTTAGTAGGAACTTTCCGAGTTTTGAGTTATTGTTTTGATATTAGCTGTAGCCATTTACTTTTGAATGAATATGACAGAAGAAAATTGATTCAAATGCATAACACTATTACTGTTGAAATTCTCTGTTATTGGGTTCTTCATAAATGAATGAATTTCGTTATGGATGGATGAAATTGTGAATGTTAGTATAAGTTTCAATTGTTTCTCTTATGTTGAGTGAGTGCAAGGTGTGCACATAGAACGTAAGGAGTGCGTGACATGATCTATTTCGATTTTGAAGCTCAGAAGAGATAGCACAAAGCTTCCCCTTTGTGAGGAGTGCAAAGCGACTGCTACAAGGTGTGCACAGTCACCTGCAAGAACCAAGTCTTACGCAAGAATCTGTTGCAAAGAGTGCACATATTAGGAGTTTGGCTAAGTGTCGAAGGGACTCCATAACAGTCAAAGGAGCGACAGGGGAAATCCTAGCTAAATTTGAGCCATCGGATCCAGAAAGATCTAGACCGTCGATTTAGTGCCATCGTGGTTTCAGATATCAGGAGAACGGAGGTAAGGAGACTCCCAAACTTGTGAAACGCGAAACTCTAACTTGATCATCGTCATTGATCAAAGGAAAGCTTTGGACCGTCGATCTGGTGCCATCGCAGAATCGAGGATCAGGAGAACGGAGGTGCGCGAACCTCCAAAGTTGCGAAATGCAAAATCGTGAATCGTTCTGAAACGTTAGATCATGGAAGACCGTGAGTCATTGATATGACGCTCTCAAGTATTGGTATTTTGGAAGTCGAGGGTCGGGAGTGTAAAGCACATTGATTTCGGGAATCGTGAGTTGCGAACCCCGATAGAGGAGGGAGAATTTGAACCGTCGGATAGTGGAAGACTCAGGACCGTTGATCCATGAGTCATCGTGAGTTTGTACCTTAGGGAAATAGAAGTAATCGTATTGCAAACCTTCGATACATGAAGACTCGACGCGCTTGGAGGTAGGGCCCTAGGTTGTATCCAAGGGTCACATCAGTGAAGAAATAAGGGAGGAGTCAGAGACCCTTAGCCCATTTCAGGTTTCGGGGATCAGAGAGACTCGGATACCTCACAACGGGAGTCCCGACATTGCGAAACCCGATGCGCCTTTTGGAACTAAGGTGGTGGTCACGCCAGTGGTCACGTGAAGTAAACTCACGCTTAGCGCTTGTTCCCGAGGGCTGAGTTATATAGAGGACCTGTGGATATTTCGTGAGGATTCCAATGAGGAATCAAAGAGTTGTTCCAGCTCGAAGGTTGAGAAGATCCAGAGACCGGGAGGTCAGCAGACCCCGCTGAGGTGGGTTCTGCATCAAAAAGTCATGTGGAGACACTTAGGATAGAGGGTGATGATCCATATTATTTTCAAAACGAAATGAAAAAGGAGATATTACAATGAAACACTCATGAAAATTGTCAGAAACAAAGAAATACAACAATACTTGATTTCTATTAATGAAAGAATTGTAAAGAGATTGTAAAAATACAGAGTGCAAGACTCGCTAATATGGTGGCATCTTTATCTCTGAGAAGAGATGTGACGGCTACACTCATTCGCAAGAAGATCATTACAATGAGGCTATGAAGGCCTTTTTATGATAAAAAGGAATGCCAAAACCCTAGACATCCAAAAACCTAACCCTAGGAGATGAAACGCCAAAAGTCATGTGGGCCCCGTTTGGGTAAGTTAGTACATTAACTTCCCGGGGTCATAAATTTTGCATATGATCTTCGTTTTAGGCACGTGATATCCCATTGGAGAGGTCTTTTCGAGAACTATGCATTACACTGTAAAACTCTGACTCTGTCTATAGTTTGACTGTGACGAGCCAAAAAAACATTGTTTAGGGGCCCAAAATGGCAGTGGAAGTACAACAAAATGTGCTAACATGAAAACATACAAAATAAGCCAGTTGGATTAGGTCAGAGGCCACCAATATCCACCTGGAAGATGTGTAGGGCTTCAGACAACCCCAGAAGTGTAGAACCCATAATTACAAAGAATTAAATAAGAACATGTTGTACTAAAAATTGAGAAGAGGAGTCAGTTGGAAGAGGTGGGTGGCTACCAGTATTCACTTGGATCAATCCTCCCCCCTTAGGAAGCAATGGTCTCCATTGTGTTAAGTGCCCAGGAAAGAGGGGAAAGCATTTTTTGAATCTGAATCTTGGTGAGTTGTGTGCTTTGTTGGAGAAGTTGTGTTGCTTGGTCTGTGGAAGACTATCACACGCCTATTGTTGTCAGGGTTGAATATGCTCCACCAATCTGTTGTCTTTGGGTTTGACGAGGAATTGTGTAGGAACCATTGTAGGTGAAGAAACAATATATTTTTGCTGGATAGAAGGTGTTGAGGCTGCAGTGGTTGTAGCAGTCTTATGTGCATCCTTTGAACAGACTGTGAAGAGGATGAATTTTGCAATATGAGAGATTACCTCGCGTCACTGTTTTGGTGGAGTAGTAGTCGGAACTACCTCTGGTATCCTATAGAGTTGATCTTCCAGAGTAATAATGACACTACATGATCTAGACTCATAGATAGCATGGCGTCTCCACATATATGGTTGGCCCAAAACAACATCACAGACATCAAGAAGGGAAACATCACACACTCCCTCATCCTTGAAGGGATGGATGCCATAGGACAGGCAACACTGCTAGCTAACACAGAGATCTCATCCCTGGTGAAGCCACCTGATGTTGTATGGTTGTGGGTGTGGTGTTTTCGACAACCCCAACTATTTGACGTCCTTAGTTGAGATGAGGTTCTTCTGGCTATCGTTATCAACAATGAAATGTAACGGGATCCCCTTCACTCACATCTATGAATGGAAGAGGCGCTCCCCTTCTTCAGGATCTACTGATTCTTCTGGTTGAATTGTTGTGGTCGCGATAGTAGTAGTGGGGTCTGCGTCGATGATCTGTCTGTTTTCAATATTTTTTGGATCGAATTCTGAATCAGGGTTCGGCTCTGTGTCTTTGACCTCGACCATCAATGATTGTTTTGAGTCATATTCATCGGTGTTGTGTCCGGGGATTTTTTGGAAGTCACGCCACTTCTCAGTGTCATTCTTCGTCTTCCCTTTACCCTTTTTGTATGTGTCTTGGACTGGTTGTCTAGAGGCTATTGGTTAGGGACGTCTTTACCATGCTTTAGTTGTGGCATATTTGTGGACCCGAATTCCCATTTGTTCTGGTGCCTAAATTTCTGCTCGATTTTGACAGCATATCAATAGGAAGCTCCCAATGATGATATCTTTAGGAAATCCATTTCGGTTTGGATGTACCTATTTAGAGCTTCGCTATATGTTAGAACCAGATTCCACTCGGATTCTTTGATACCTAGCTTGGTGCACAAGGTATGGAAAGTATTTGTGAAATCTGACACTGTTTGGCTCTTCTCTTGCTGCAGTGTGGTCCATCTCATGTACTAGTCTTCATAGTTATCAACAGGATAATATTTTTCTTTGACTGCATCCCCCAAAAAATCCTAAGTGGGCTCGGCCCCATATATTCTAAATTCCTCTATGGAACTTTGATCCCAATAAGTTTTCCACCACTGTTTGACATGGGGGAGAGCCTTGAGGAGTGCGAAGGTGATCTTTTTGTTAATGCTTATGCCATTATTATAGTTCTTTGCAATTAAATAGATAATAGCAACATAAGAACAAGATCACTGAGAAATACACATCCATAAGAGACACAACATTTATCCTAGGAAACCCTCTAGGGGAAGAAAACCCAACAAAACTTCCTTAATATAAATAGCCAATATAATGCCAAGAGATCTTATGCTAAAACAGAAAGTCCTCTCCCAAGATATGCGCCACTCTCTCTCTCCTTTGCTGGTAACAGATCAAAACTTGTCTCTCAAACTGAACAAGTGAGTTGTATTCAAATGAGGCGCTAGCCTCCTTTATTTATACAAGTTCTGGCACGTGTGAAGTGTCTCTTCACTGGCAGGGTCGACTTCTTCATCTGGGTGGGTAAACCCACCTTTATTATATTTCTGGGTCTTCTTATTAACTGTTGGGGCCAACTTCTTATTCTGCCTATTATAATTGTCTATTGACCAATCCGCAAAAGGGGATTTGGTCCTATTACAATATCCGACATGATCAATCCACAATGGGGATTGATCCTATAAATAAAATATCAATAATAATAAGAATACTCTTTGCAGTTACATTATTTCAACACTCCCTCTTAACAAGAAGGGTATTCTTTAGCAACATCATGTGAGAGAGAGAGAACAACATCATCAACAACATCAGGTAGGAGGACAACATCATCAATATCATCTTGGATGGTGTATTTATAAATCATCGGAATTTTTCTTCATCGGCAACATCATCATTCACAAAGGAATGCCATCATCATCTGCATCAATATGTATTAGTATAAAAATGATACCTCATCACAACACTAGGCTGGCCCATTACAGTACTAGACTGGCTCTATGTCACAATTGTTAGGCTAGTATCTTAGTGCAAGTCACATCTTGCTTTACGTCTAACAACTAGGTCAGAAGCAAGGTATACATCATCTTGATTTACGTCTAACAACTGAGTCAGAAGCAAGGAACACACCATCTTTCTTTATGTCTAACAACTGGGTCAGAAGTAAGAAACACATCATCTTACTTTACGTCTAACAACTAGGTCAGAAGCAAGGAACACACATCGTCTTGCTTTACGTCTAACAGCGAGGTCAGAAGAAATGACTCATCTTTCTTTACGTCTAACAGCGAGGTCAGAAGCAAGGATCACACACATCATCATGCTTTACGTCTAACAGCGAGGTCAGAAGCAATGACTCATCTTGCTTTACATCTAATAGTGAGGTCAGAAGCAAGGATCACACACATCGTCATGCTTTAAGTCTAACAACGAGGTCAGAAGCAATGACTCATCTTGCTTTATGTCTAACAGCGAGGTTAGAAGCAAGGATCACACATATCGTCATGCTTTACGTCTAATAGCGAGGTCAGAAGCAATGACTCATCTTGCTTTACGTCTATCAGCGAGGTCAGAAGCAATGACTCATCTTTCTTTATGTCTAACAACGAGGTCAGAAGCAAGGAATTATATATACTCCCCCTTTCAGGGAGGGTCCTTTCGGACTATACCATGCTTATCTCAAAAGTGTTCAAACTTTACATGAGATAGAGGTTTGGTCAACACATCAGTAACCTGTTCATCCATGCTAATGTACTAGAGCTTCAAGGCTCCTCTCTGTACCATGTCGCGGATGAAATGATAGCGGATCTCTATGTACTTTGACCTATTGTGGAATACAAGATTCTCTGTCATCTTGATGCAACTTTGGTTGTCACATAGAATCACGGTTTCTCTCATCTCCAAGTCAAATAGGCCAGTCAGCAACTTTCAAAGCCATATATCTTCGCAGCTATCAGAACATGCGGAAGTGTACTCTGCTTCCGCTGTGATGAGAGAAATATTGGATTGCTTCCTACTTTGCCATGAGATCATGGCTGATCCCAAACTGAAATAGCATCCGGAAGTGATTTTTCTATCAGCAACGCTTCCTGCCCAATCTGAATCAGTGTATCCACTCAATGTGAAGTCATGATCTCCATCATAGCTGAGACCATAGTCCATTGTACCTTTAAGGTACCTTATCGCATGTTTTGCAGCCACTAGGTGAACATGTCTGGGCTCTACCAGAAACTGACTCAAGGTGTTCACGGCAAAACAAATGTCTGGTTTGGTGTTCATCAGGTACATCAGCGATCCAATAATCTGTCTGTACAGTGTGGCATCAATCAAATCTGATGAAGTATCAACCAACAGCTTCAGCTTCGCTTCCATGGGTGTATTCATGGACTTGCATTCCAGCATGTCGAATCTCTTTAAGATCTTGACCGTGTACTTCCCTTGGTTAATGAAGATCCTCTCAGGATTCTGCCATACCTCAAGACCTAAGAAATAATGCATTAGGTCAAGGTCTTTCATTTCAATTCCGAGGCAAGTCTCTTTTTACATTCAACAATGAACTTTTCTTCTCCAGTTAAGAATAAGTCATCCACATATAGCAGTAAGATTACTGGCTCATTATCCATAATTTTGAAGTAGAGATTTGAATCAACTTTACTCTTGGTAAAGCCCAAGCTCGTCAAGAAACTGTCTATATGGCCATACCAAGCTCTAGGAGCTTGCTTCAATCCATATAAGGCTTTCTTCAATCTACAGACATGAGACTTCCTGTCTTCAACCTCAAATCCTTGAGGTTGCTCTATATACACTTCCTCTTCAATGACATCGTTTAGGAAAGCTGTCTTCACATCCATCTGGTGCAGCTTCCACTTCATCTTAGCTGCAAGAGCTATGATGGTCCCGATTGAAGTGTATTTGGCCACAGGAGCGAATGTCTCTTCATAGTCAATGCCTTCCTTCTAGGAAAAGCCATGAGTGACAAATCTTGCTTTATACTTCTCAATACTTCCATTAGGAGCATGTTTTATTTTGAAGAGCCATTTGTAGGATACCCCATCTTTATTCTTTCGGTCTGGAAACTATTTCCCATACTTCGTTCTTCATTATGGACTGGTATTCCTCTGTCATGGTATCTGCCCATTCTTTTCTTTGAATGGCTTCTTCAAACAAGTAGGATCCTCTTCTAGGAGGTCACACATCAAAGCTGTATAACTGGAGAATGGCTTTGGTCTTTTCACCTGTCTCGTAGTTCCTTCAGGAACACTGTACTTCTCTCCATCTTTGAATAAGCTCTCTAGCCCAAGATGGCTTTCTTTTATGGAGGATCGTCATTTGAGGAGGTTCTTGTACTTATACTATATCATGGTCTTCTAGAAGTTCCTCATCAGGGGAAGTTACGACTTCCCTTACTGGTTCTACAGCTCTGGGAACCTCCCTCATTGCAGTACTGGGGATTACGGGTTCCTCTTCACATACCTCTTCAAGCTGGCATATTTTAGATTTCTTGAGCATTGCATATTCATCAAAGGTCACATCCCTACTGATCTCAATGTGATGTTGACCCAATATATAGATTTTGAAGGCCTTGGAGACCTCACAGTATCCCACAAATATTCCCTTCTTTCCTGAAGGGTCTAGCTTGTGTCTCTTTTCTTTAGGTATATGAATAAACATTGGATAGCCAAATATTTTGAGATGGCTTACCTCTAGCTTCTTTCCGGTGAACATTTCTTCCGATGTCTTGAGCCCAAGTGTGCTATGGGATAATCGGTTCTGCACATAAACAACTGCCATTGCTGCTTCTTCCCATAAGCACATAGGAAGATCTTGATCTTCACAGTTTCCAACATGATTCTATTCTTTCGTTTAGCTACACCGTTCTGTTGTGGATTATAGGGAGTAGTGAGTTCCCTCTTGATTCCCACATCTTTGCAGAAGTTCAAAAATTATTTTGAGGTGTATTCTCCTTCATTATCTGACTTGAGTATCTTAATCTTCCTTTCAGAAGGGTTCTCTATCAAGGCTTGAATTCCTTGACCTTGCTGAACACTTCAAATATATCCAGGTCTTACGAGAATAATCATCAATGAATGATACATAGTATACATACCCACTAATGGAGGACGATGGTATTTGGCCACATACATCTGAATGAATGAGCTCTAGGACTCCTTCTGCCTTCCTGTCGCTCTTTGGAAAAGGGTTCTTTATATTTTTCCCTTGCACACATCCATTGCATATGCCTTCCTGATCAACCTTGAGTTCTGGTAAACATGGAACAACTTTGCATATGTATGGTAGCGCCTTGTAGTTGATGTGAGCTAATCTTCTATGCCAAGATTCTTCAATGGCATGGGTCATGGCAGCTTCTGAGTGACCCTTTAGCTTATGCAAACTACCTTCTTCTCTTCCAATGATGATTGCTTCATCTATGGTCTCTTCTTTATCACGTTGCCTTTTGCAACCTTCACCATAGCTTCCTTAGGGTTATTACGTGTGACCTGGAGCAAGGTCAACAAAACAAAAATCAAGAGTAATATCCCTCTGATAATATAAAGCAATAGCACGAACAATCATCACAGTAGCTCCTTTAGAGCTATCACTTATAATTTATCTGAAGCAAAGATTAAAGGTAAGGAATAGAATACGAAGTGAGGTCAACACTCTTATAGTGTTGTGGCCAAGCATTCTTCCATGGCAACCTGTAACTAACACACAGGGTTTCTCCTAGAGGAGATGTTAGTTGTATCAGGAAAAGTATATACCTCTATATGCTCACATGCCATCAGGTATAATACTTTACAAAGACTGCTATCTCAACTATAGTCATCAATTTTCCATGTGTACCTTTGAATCTTATCAACTTGATTTAATCAAACCTGGAGCCTTGTCCTCAAGAATGAGTGCTTTCTTTTCTTCCAGGTCTCCTTCACTCAAGTGACAAGTTCTTTCTTCAACCTGTCTTTTGTACTGAGACAATACACTATCTTGACAAAAGGTTAGGTTAGAGGATAATCTCTATGATCAAATTTTAATCCTTCTAATAATTTAATCATAGCTTCAACATGTAACACTAATAATGTCATGACAAGTAGATGCATATCAGAATAATCACACCTGGGTTGCATCATTCCTCTGAATGTGTTGGATCTTGAGATCCTTCTGGATCTATGGCAAGAGATCCCTTCTCTTGCAAATACTCTTAAAGTTTAACCATTTAAACATATGTGAGTACATACCTTTGATAGTATTTGCAGGTGGTGGCTCCATCTCGTAGCAGTGGTAATCATTACCAACTCTTGAGAAAACTTTTAATGGTGATTGCAATTGGTCTTACGGCTGCAACTGTAACTGGTACTGCAACTGCAACTGGTACTGCAACTTAGGGTTTGATAAGGAAACCCTAATTTTTCAAATTTCAAATTTTGAAATTCTGATCCAGGGAATAGATGTGCTGAGCTGAGGCGAGTATGCTGGTGTAGTCGGAATTTCGAAAATCCAACTTTTACCCCCTCAAACTTGATATGCGGATTTCTAGACTGGTGCTTCTGGTTTTCTGGTACTTCTGGTACTTTTGGTACTCTGGTTTTCTAGTACTTTTTGAAACTAGGGTTTCACTTTCCGGGAGATCTAGCCATTGAAAAGGTGCGCTCAAGGTGCCAAAATGATCATTGGGGGAGGGCACAACTTTCTAGGTGGTTTTGGAGCTGAAAATATTCACTTTTGAAAAACCCTAATTTTTGGGTACGGTAATAGTGATGTTTTTCTTCTTGTAAAATATGCTTCCTTCAGGGTGGCTTTGATACCATGTTAATGTTTATGCCATTATTATAGTTCTTTGCAATTCATTAGATAATAGCAACATAAGAACAAGATCACTGAGAAATACACATCCACAAGAGACACAACATTTATCCTGGGAAACCCTCTAGGGGAAGAAAACCCAGCAAAACTTCCTTAATATAAATAGCCAATATAATGCCAAGAGGTCTTATGCTAAAACAGAAAGTCCTCTCCCAAGATATGCACCACTCTCTCTCTCCTTTGCCGGTAACATATCAGAACTTGTCTCTCAAACTGAGCAAGTGAGTTGTATTCAAATGAGGTGCTAGCCTCCTTTATTTATACAAGTTCTGGCACATGTGAAGTGTCTCTTCACTGGTAGGGCCGTCTTCTTCATCTGGGTGGGTAAACCCACCTTTATTATATTTCTGGGTCTTCTTATTCACTGTTGGGGCTGACTTCTTATTCTGCCTATTATAATTGTCTGTTGACCAATCCGCAAAAGGGGATTTGGTCCTATTACAATATCCGACATGATCAATCCACAATGGGGATTGATCCTATAAATAAAATATCAATAATAATAAGAATACCCTTTGCAGTTACATTATTTCAACACTTTTCCCTGTCGAATTTTTTTTGAACAAAGAAATAACCTTCTAATAGAGTTAACCATTTTTCTAGGGCATCTGCATCTATCTGACCTTCAAATATGGGAATATCAAAATTAACTTGTACCTTGAAGGGAAAGGTTCCTCCAAAATGGTCGCTTGATGAATATATGCATGTTGCTATCGGCAAGCGTTGAGGAATGTGTGCAAAATTCTCCATCATTTCGTCCCTCTGTCGCGCGAGAGCTTGCTCAAGCAACATCTTAATAGAATATTTTGCTCCATCGTCTTTCTTTTCTGCCGCCATCGAGGGTTTCTTGAGCATGCGAGGGTGATTTTCCTCAAGAGAGAAAAACTCGAATTGGCTATACTTGGACCTCGTCGGGGACATGCGCTAAAAAATGATCAAGAGCAGCCTACTCTAATACCACTGATCCAGATTATTTTTGGAATGAAATGAAAGCAGAGATATTACAATGAAACACTCTTGAAAATTTCCAGAAACAGATAAATACAACAATACTTGATTTCTATTAATGAAAGAATTGTAAAGAGACTGTAAAAATACAGAGTGCAAGACTCACTAGAATGGTGGCATCTTTATCTATGAGAAGAGATGTGACAGCTACACTCATTCGAAAGAAGATCATTACAATGAGGCTGTGAAGGCCTTTTTATGATAAACAGGAATGCCAAAACCCTAGACATCCAAAAACCTAACCCTAGGAGATGAAACACCAAAAGTCATGTGGGCCCCGTTTGGGTAAGTTAGTACATTAACTTCCTGGGGTCGTAACTTTTGCATGGAATCTTCATTTTATGCGTATGATAGCCCGTTGGAAAGGTCTTTTCGAGAACTACGCATTATGTCGTCAAATTTTAACACTATCTATAGTTTGACTATGGCGAGCCAAAAAAAAATTGTTTAGGAGCCCAAAATGGCTTTGGAAGTACAACAAGATGTGTTGACATGAAAAAATACAAAATAAGTTAGTTGGATTAGGTGGGTGGCCACCAGTATCCACCTGAAAGATGTGTAGGGATTCAGACAGCCGTGGAAGTGTAAAACCCACAATTACAAAGAAGTACAGAAGAACTTGATGTACTAAAAACTGATAAGAGGAGCCAGTTGGAACAGGTGGGTGGCCACTAATATCCACCTAGATCATGTGATCCACCTATAACTAAGTCGAAGGATTTCAAAACCCTCATTAAGTTTCAGTTCTATCCAATTGGTTATGTAGAGGACCTATGGATCCATTGAAAGCAACTTCAATGTGGATGAGAATATTGTTTTCACATCAGTGCAGAAGGAGGTGCATTTGAGTAGCCTTCATCACTAAGAAAAGAAGCAGATGACCAAAATCTTCCACATCAAGATACAGGTCAAGAAGACCAAGATAGATGCTTTGTTTGAATCTAGTTCAGAGACTAATCTCATAGCAACAGATCTGGTAAGAAAGCTTGGATTGAAGGTTCGTGATCATACCAGCCCCTATCCATTGGGTTGAGTAAACAAGGATGCAAAGATCAAGGTAGTGAAACATTGTAAGATTAAATTTGTTTAAGTGCATGCTTTATTGATGAAGTGGTGTTGGATGTAGTACCCCTGGACGTGTGTGGTGTAGTGCTTGGGATCCCTTGCATGTATATGAGGGATGGAATCTTCATGCAGAGAGATAACAAGTACTGCTTGATCAAGGATGGGAATCCTACATAATCAATGCACACAAAGGTAAATCGAAGATAGCACTGCTAAGTGCCAACCAAGCCAAGAAGTTGATTAGTTCCAATAAGAAATATGTTTTGCTTTTCTTAAGAGAAAATTAGTCTTATGATGAGACGATAAGAGTAAAGGAATCCCTAGAGGGGTGTACTAAAGAGAAGAAACATCAGTTGGAGGAGTTGTTGTAGGAATACAGAGGAGTGTTCTAGGATCCTAAAGGGATACCACCCAAGAGGGAAGTGGAGCGTGGAATACAATTATTGCTAGACTTCCCGATGTCGAACATCATGATATATAGATAGTTTTTTCTTGAAGTAAATGAAGTGAAGAAGCAGGTGTTGGAGCAGGGAGTGATTCGACCGATCACCTCACCTTGTGGGTCACCTGTCATTATAGTACCCAAGAATGATGGGACTTGGAAGATGTGTATTGATTACAGAGATTTAAACAATATTACACTCAAGAATCGGTACCCTATACCCAGGATTGATGATTTGTTAGATCAATTGCAGCATGCCAAGTACTTCACCAAGTTGGATCTAAAATCAGGATACCACTAGGTATGTTTCAAAGAAGAAGACACCTAGAAGACTGCCTTCAAGACAAGGCAAAGTTTGTATGAATGGTTGGTCATGCCATTTGGCTTATGTAATGCACTAGCTACATTTATGAGACTGATAAATAATGTATTACACTCATATTTAGATTTATTTGTTATAGTATATTTAGACGTGATCTGTAAATTGTCGTGGATATTCTACCGAAACAGTTAGTCACAACATATGATAAATAACTGAAATCTTTATTACTAAGGTCATTTTTCCTTTAGATTTCCAGAATATTTAGTTACTGATTTTTCTGTTTATGCATGAAATAGATAAAATTCAAAAAATAGATAAAAATAAAATACAATCACACCATCCACAAATAAATACAAGATATGACCCGGGAAACCCAATACAAGAGAAAACCCTGTTAGAAGGTGAGGTTGCTCTGCTTTCTTTTCTTTGGTATAGAAATGATGCAAGTACAAAGAAAGAGGCACTCTTTGTGGAGTTGCCTTTGACTTGTGGCCTGTATGGCTGCTATCGAATCTCTCCTCCTTTGTTATGCTCATAAAATACCACTCCCATATGTTTTTCTTAGCTATGGAACAAGATATAATGCAAAAGAATGAAACTCCTTCTCCTCCTAGTGGTCTGGTATTTAACATAGCCTGATAGCCATCTAGGGGTAGTTTTTTGACTTCCTCAACCCTCAATTGTGATAGGGTTTTGGACCTTCTTATAATCTTCTTGAAATCACATATGTGGCTAGCCCCATATGTGTGAGTAACGGGGGTTGACGTGGCATCCTCTCATACCATGGTGGTCAACATGATAGGTCAACTTGCGGAAGGCATAACTTTTGCATACGAACTCTGATTGACACACAGTCTACACCATTAGAAAGGTCTCAGAGTGAAGAATATCATTAAGGTGGTGCACAAAAATTTCATACACCAGAACCCCCCAAAAACGTGATTTAATGCCTCAAAATGGCTTTGGAAGGTTTTGGACCCCAATTTTCCAAACTAGGATCTGCCACTAAAATGGCCTTGCAAGCTAAATCCTATGATTTTTTCCACTCTGAAAGGATTGAGATAGATCAAAAACAATATAATGATCTAATCTGGATCATACCTCCCCATTTAGAGAGGATTTCCCCCCCCCAAAAGATTTATTGAATGAGGTGAGGAAAGTTTTCCTCTACCTTATCCCTGGAGTACCACTTTGCTTTGCATGGAAGTTGTCCTTTCAACCCAATATGCCAAAGGTCATGCTTCCCATAGCTTGTAGTTTTGGACCACTTCTACAAAATTGTGTCCTCTGCCAACTCTTCCTAAGCATATGGTGCTAAGTCCTTTATGGAAGGTAGGACCTGCTCCTCCTCCTGATCCAACATGGAAGGCTCATAGAGTTTAAGATTCTCCACATTCACTACTGAATAAATGCACATGTATGGGGGTAGACTGAGTCTTTAGGCATTATCTGTTCGACAACACAGGTATTCCAACAGAGGACGAACACCTTCAGTAACCACTCACATAACCAGATCAAAGATCAACACACCGATGTTTTCACGTGGTAAAACCCCTACGGGGAAACATCCACGGCCCCAGCCAACGCG